>JAVTVY010028701.1:0-121858 GCA_036873755.1 Hanleya hanleyi
ATTGGAGAGGTATGCCTGTCTTTTTACCTGCGGCACGCAGGTCTACGGGAGGCTCGCGTTGTTGTTCTTGTTGTTGTTCTTGTTCTTGTGACTTTTTGAAATGCGCATGCGCTAAGAGAGTGTGATCTCTGCCACACTTTTCTTTTCAACCTCCGATCTCACATGACAATACTGTCTTCAAGCGCGGTTGAATTCATTTGCAACTATATTCGATGGAATGAATTATTGCTTCGTTAATTATTATATATGAGAATAGTGTGAATAACGTCAAAGGACCTACGAAGTAGGGTAGGCGTTAGGACTCCGACACGCACTGTGCTCTTGGACCGCCAGTTGAAATCCTGCCAATATTAAGATGGGCACGGCCCAAGTTAGAATCACCAGTGATTTTAATCAAAAATCCCCAGAAATTTTCATCAAAAGTAGGTCCACTAGAAACATGCTGGCAACAGTCCCCTAATGCACCTTCATGCCCAGTGTGAATAACGTCAGAGGACCTACGAAGTAGTGTATGCATTAGGACTCAGACACGTACTGAACTCTTGGACCCCCAGTTGAAATCCTGCCAATTTTAAGATGGGCACGGCCCAAGTTAGAATCACCAGTGATTTTAATCAAAAATCACCAGAAATTTTCATCAAAAGTAGGTCCCCTCGAAACATGCTGGCAACAGTCCCCTGATGCACTTTAATCCTAAAAATCAAGGTTCTAATATCAACAGTAACACTCAAATATAACATATCTCTCAGATATAGCATATATATAAATATTAATATTCATGTCACTGTTCCATTTTTCCTCTAGTTGTATTCCTCTTAAAATTTTGTACTCTGCCTTTGACTGGTGTTTGTACAATAAAATCTTGAATCTTGAATGATTATTTTGCCGACGAAAGGATTCAATTGGACTCACTCATTACCGGACAATTTCAAATGGTAGCCCACTTCGAAGAGAAAGAAATGACTATGTAGTATTTAATGAGTTGGACACCCCTGTGCGCGAACAATACCTCGCAGTCGTGCAGTTATATTGTGCACTTTCGGTTGCATGACATTCGGCAAATAGCTATTTTGAATGATTCTCTTTCAGAACACAGCCTCTCTATCCTCATTCTCGCAAGCCAGGGCCTTGATTCGCTGGTATTGATGTTCCCGTCTTCTTCCGCACTCAGAATCCCTTTAGAATAGCATTAATCACTTCCGTAAATTCAATACTTATGTGTATCAGCAGACAATGCGCAGAAACATATTGCATTTGACATCATTCTCTCAAGTCAGAGCCCATTTCTGCTAGAATTTACTGGTTCTATACAAAATTTACGTTACTTTGTCAGTTTTACGAATGGAAGGACGTCATTTATTAGCAGATGCGGACCATAAAAGCGATCTATTTGTCCTCGTTGTCAAAAGCTAGGGCCTTGATTTCCAGGAGAGGAGAATTCGACATCATTCTCTTACACACATACCTTGTTTAGTGAACTAGCCCTGACATTTTCCACTTAAATTACCTTCGAAAAGGCAAGGTCGAACTTGTCAGATGAGATGATATTTCCTAAGAATGAAATAGTTAATGTCTTGGTATTGACTCGCTGCATGGAAAATAGTGTCAAGGTATTTAGTTTGCAGGTGACACGCAAATACAGAAACTTAATTAATTAGTCTAATTGAATATCAAGACTGTCACAGGCCTTAATTTAATAGTGAAAAGTGTCATTATGCCTCTTGGACAGTTTGATAAAGCCTTCAACCCCATTCCAGTTTCACAGATCAGAGTGATAGACCTTATACTAAATTCATTGAAAATTAAGGAAATATAAACTTTCCATTATGCTCGGCAACGTAAGCGAGAAGGGAGACTGAAGAGCGTAGATTTTTGCGCTATGACTAAACCCTTGAAATTTATTTGGATCCCAAATATTTGAAAGCCTTTTTGATTTGCAAAAATCAACGGCTGAACCGAATGTTTTGAAATTTGGCATACACGATACTTATACCAAGATATTGCCAAACTGATAATTGTGACTTCGTCTGTCAATTCAGTATAGACGGCATGGACCAGTCAAAATCGTTGGATTTTGAACGGGGAAAGTGAATATATATATATATATATGGTATCAGACCTATTAGGCAATTCCTACAATTGTGAGTTAGAATCTGAAAATTACTTCCCTGGGCGTGAAAACACTGGCAGATGTTGTTTTTCTACCATTACCACTACCTCCGCTGATATGCCTTTCACTGTATTATTGCCACTGCCGCAGGTTTTGACTACAATGTAGTCATTTCTCACTTGTTTCAACATGGCATCCCATGACAGGATAGCAGGAGGTACCGGAATAGTATGCAACGGATCTGTACTCTACCCTAGTGACGTTACCACACCACCCAGCTTAATATCGATATTATATAGTGCATACACTCCTAAGCGATTAATCATATTGCGTAAATTCGATTCTATGACATGGCGTTATTTAAGAATTGTACCGGATACAGTCCTTGACCACAGCCTGATATAGATTTAACCTGATGTGCCTTTGCATTTGTATGTTTATATATTCTGAAAAAAATAAAAAATGAAACAATTTGTTGTAAATTATATAAAAAAAGACCATTAAACTCTCTGAATGTGGTGTCGTACTATCATTTTGTGTCATTCAGGCAGTTCAAGCGTCAGTGCATCACTGGTAACAGTGTTATTTTTTTAAGACAAAAACATTCTTCTCTTTTTGGTTTCTTGATGGCGTGGATCGATTAGTATTGTATAAGATAGTTTAATGACCGGTCGTTGACTCGTGGTGATGGAGATCAGTGACAGAATCACAGACGGTGATCACCTCAACATTGCCCCGTCCCATGATTGGCTCCATAACAAGATTTGTGCTTGTATGGATTCCGTAATTGAGTAAGAGCAGCCGGCTCAGTTAGGAGGAAATAAATAGGAATCAATAACCCGTCTGTAGAATTTGGGGAGAATGAACCATGCTCTGTTATCTCATGGCAAAGCCATTTTTTCCTGTAACAGCTGACAGTTTGTATAGTTTATTGTCCAAACAATTTAACTGCCTCGTCCTCACTACTTTCACAGCCGTCAATAAATAATATTTTCCTGTCATATTTCAACACGATTCCATGCTCGAAGAGGTATGCAAGTAGGCTCAAATTGACCACAATGTGATATACTATGAAGTCACGGAGTATCAGCTCTCCATCTCTCGTCATTCTGGAGATGGGCTAAACTGTTTGGTAGTCGGAGTGTAGGAGCGAGCGTCTGGTAGGTTAATCGAGATGAAAACTCTTTTTGGGTTTCCAGCCTGGATGAAACCGCGACGAGAAGTTTTCGACCTAGTGTGATTCCTCCTGGGTTTTTTTCAGTTGAGCAGGGCAGTACCTCAGTTTAGGTTAAACTGCGGCTTAATTCATTCCTGGGTCACAGCGGCGGTGAAAACCCTTTCCAGCGTGGTTAAAAATGTTTTGGTTTAGGTGTAACCTCGTTAGTTTTCATAGATGTTTTTGAAGGATAAACAAGAGGAAAGTAAATCGTCTAAGCTGGTTAAATCGTCTAATCTGCAATTTAATGAAGGAAAACGATAAAATATGGAAAAAATAAATAAAGAACTCGAATAAGCATATGATTTACGCTTCATTATAGACCTAGAATAAACCATCATCGAAAATCATTGACGGCTCCATCAAATGAAATTGCATCCATACTTCATGTAAGGATCATCCAATGCATAAAACAGCTAAATTGGAGAGAAAGGCAATGTTCCCGTTTGGAAAATGTGTCATAATTTGAGCAGTCACTGCATAGTATTTTAGGAGAAGTCGTGTTAAACATTTCAGTACCGCTACCGGCACCAGTCAGCTGCCTGGGATTTCCCCATTCTCTCACAGAATTGAGAGGGAAAAGTAACAATGCTTTCTTTGTAGGACATGTTTTGTTACACATATTTTTCCATTCCACTCACTGTCATCTTACCAGTGAGAATAAATATATGCAACTGAGAATGCGTGACAGTTTTTTAAGCAATGTGCCGGGATTTCATGCGTATGACAGAAACTTTAGACACAATAATATATCACAGTTTGTAATTTATCATATTGAGGTTAATTTGAGCCTAATCGCACAACCGCGAATTCACTTGTGCACACCGCAGGTCATGGTAATAATAGGCCTCAGCTCCTCAGACAGCTTGTCGTAAAAGGCGACTGACTGGGCTACCCATGGGGTTCCCGGGTATGAAAAGGAATAGGACCCCACCCGTGGGGTTCCTAGGTGTAACAAGCGCTGGATGAGCGCAAAGACCTCCGTCGAGGCAACAGGGTCCGTAGGGGAATACATCACTGAATAACATAGGGCCGGATGCCAAGCTCAGTTTTGCATTTGTTGGACGTTAACTTCACCAATGGTAATTAACCTGGGGTTGAGGGTTCCCCACTAGCATGTCCAGCTACATGTGTGGGGATGTGGAAGTCACATTCCCCGCAAATAATTTTTGTCTGATTTCACGTGCTTGAAATATTGGGGTATGGAATAGAGTATATTGATGGAAAACCTGGAATACTGCTTGAGACATTAGGCTCCTTCCCACACCCATCTCCCCCTGAGAGGACGCCCCAACCCAAATCAACACGTTAGCGGCAGAAATGAGACCCCGGTGTGCCTAGTTTTACCAACTTGCTTGTGATTTTGTGCTATAGGCCCTACACATCAACACTTCATATTTTGTATGTGTACAGTATAGCACCCTCATTGACAGAATCCTCTACAAAACACACATGATTTTACCGACACTCCGTTCTGATCTGTCTCAGCATCAATCAGATTCAATGCGCTCGGAAAAATTTTGTATACTGGTGTTACAGGTCACCTTCACCATAATGTATCAATTAACATGAACATGTATCACATTCATATTGAATGATGATGGCTGATGAGAATATTGCCCATATGGAACAAATGGCTGGATTCCAGCGAATAAAAAGTTAATGTTAATCATAAGCAACATACAATTAATAATACTATCAAATAATTATGTTTATTCCTTGTCGACATCAATATAATACAGACAACATTATGACTGAATCATGGTAACATATATTCAAGGGTATATATGTCTACACTAAACTGAAGTAGACCCATGATGCATATTATATTATGTTGTAAAACTTCACTTGTTAATCTCGATTATGTTGCTTATTGTGAAAATAAATGAAGTTATGAAAATAAATTTAGTATGATTGCCCATTGCCCTCAAATTAAAAATATTTTCAGCAGCTAAAGTTAAGCCAATCATAACAATATATAACACCATGATATTGTTGTAATATCATCCATGTATTGATCTTTGGTTAAGAATGTAATGAGATACATATATACCTGTTCTTTGTGTTATTCTGTATGCAGTTCATTCTGTATGTATTTTATACATGCACATATAACAGAAGTGAAATTGAAATTTGAATAAAATAATCAAAATATGTTCGGTTTTTACCTCTACTCAGGAAATGAAGTCTTTGTTTCTAGAAGCTAAATCATTTTAGACACTCAAGTCCTTACCTGGTCAAGGGAGATAATTTTGTAAAAAAAAAAAAAAAAAAAGTATAGATCCACACTGGTGCAGAGCAGAAAGTTTTATGACCTTTGATGATATTTGTGGAGCATGCTGCAGGACTTCAACTTCCATGAATCTGATATTATCCACACAATCCCATTCTACATGATATTTTTGCCATAGCACAGATAAAATAAGTCCCTTCATTTATCTGTTGTAGATCCAGGAGCTATTGTGAGCTGCAGGTTTTGTAAAAGTTAGATCCAATTATTCTGAGTGAAGGAATGAAGTCTGGCATGGTTGTTTTAAGTTAGAACTTGGCATCCTTGGAAATGTCTGACCGATTGACACATGTATCACCCCGCATGTGGTCATTACATGCGTAATGTTTATTTCGTGAGGAATCAGCTGATATCCAATATCATGTGGTGCAAGAGAGAAGCGGTCAACAGTTTTCAATGATGCCGGCGCACGACAAACAGCAAAATTCAACTCATGAAATTCGACCCAAATACATGAATAAATACGTACCTTATTTCATCAACTTATCCATATACACACACAATCTGCTCACGAAAGCACAGAGGGTAGAAAAAAAAACAAGTGACTCGGGATTGTTTTTGTTTCTCGGCACCACAGGTAGCAGTCCTTGTATATCGGAGGACAAATATTGCGAGATGTATATATGGGGTGGCACTGGATGCCATATTGGGTCTAAGTATATCTATAGAGACCTCGCCCACCCCCCACCCAACCTTTTTCTCTCCCCCCAACCCACCAAGGACTGCTGCCTGTGCTCGGCACATATCAAAACGTCCTTCCTGCTCGCTTCACGCCATCTTTCTTTCCTTTTCTTTGCGCGCACGAGGATTACCCAAAATGCAAACCGCGCACGTGTTCGGAAAGAAATTCGTCCACTGGCAAACAACATGTCGGCTGTTAGGAGGGCCATCGATTCTGTTGTGTCCGACTTGAATTTGAATTATTCACTCAAAACGGAACAAAGGAATAGTTTGAAGTACGTGTGCAGGGGTTTATAGAAGTCATTTTCATAGCTACCCGCAGCAAAATATTGAGTTTTTTAAATGTGAAACTTGAGTTTATTTAAATTTTAGCGACCCTTCTTCGAAATCAAAATGAATATTTTTAGATTTTAGCATCCCTATGCTATTTCTGCTTAAATACCTACACAGGTGTTTGGTAAGCTATTTAGCTGGGGATTGTTTTTAATGATCCATACATTAATTTTAAGTTTAGTTTTAAAATTGTTTAAATTGTTTTGCTTTTATTATTATAGATTATGAAAATCAACTTTTTAAATGAATACATAAGAAAAAATTATATGTAGAATATATAGAGTCAATCTGTCTAATAAGAGTATTTCCTTCTGTTTTGGGATATTAACAGAACACTACAATCAGTCACTGAAACGCGCACCTATTAGCATGATGCTAGCCTCCCAATGTAACTTGTCAGCTGTTACACTGATGAAGTTATGATATTTGACCAATTTCTTAAAGAAAGTTCGTCTGACAATTTAAGGATATATTAAGTGACATTGGAAAAATGTCTAGAGAAACATTTTCTTTTCTACCCAAACGCATTATCACGAATAAACTACGTAACAACTTTGAAAAAAACAAGCATTTGTTGTTGTTGTTGTTGTTGTTACGAAAATAAGCCTGAGAAATCACTAAATCGGGCGACCATATAAGTGCGTTATCACGTAGCTGATTACAAGCTAACTAGACAACTTTTCTAAGTTCTTGCCCTCGATTGTTAATCATTTGATCGGACCTTTGTTGGGAAAATATAACCGCTAGAAAATTGTACCGACATACCGTATATACACTGTGGAAAGTGAAAGCTTCGCATGCTTCGTTCTGCTCTGATGCAATACATGAGGGGGGACTACTCTGTCGCTCTTGCTAACGTACATTATACGTTGGCCGTATGCAAGCCGTATGCAAATAAGCTGAACCTTTCCATGGTTGCACAGCAGGACTACTACTCCACAGAGTGAAAAACAACGCGGTTCAAGGTGGCTCGAAGTTAAAGCGACGACTTTGTGGTTTGGGGTTCCCATTTGAAAACGTCCCCCTGAGTTCACCCGAATGTTACTGAAAATCCCGTTCTAAAACACCACCGGTCGTCTTTTCTCGTCGAAGTTCGACTAAAATGTATTGTTGGCATCAGTACACAATTAATCTCTTCCGGGTCGGTGCCCACGATCTACTTTGTGTAGAAATTTGAGAGCAGATCTTTGTGAATTTTATTAGGTGGGATTATTCAGCATTTCTGATAAATTTGATATTTCAAATTGCAGATGAGGCTTCAAACTGTACTTCCTGGTGTTGATTTGGCAACATTGGGGCAAAGCCTGGCGGAAGGACACATGAAGAGTGGAGGTGAAAAGGCTCTCTGTTTACAAGCTGAATGACATTCGGTAACACCACTCAGCTGCAAATGGCGGCAAGTTGAAATTTCCATGGTCAACATCTGTCAAGACTTCCACTGATAATGTCCCACAAGGTAAATATTGACATGCCAGGTGGATTTATGCATTGTGATTTTTCTGGATTTTTGCCGATTTTTAACGCTAATACATAACAAGTAACAGAATTAATTGTGTACTGATGCCTGTCACACCACATTTTCACATTTGACCAGAGCACTTTCAATCATCACTGTGCCTATAGTTTTGACTTGATCAGCCTAATTTCTTCCAGGCTGACTCATAAACAACATGCAAATATTGACATTATTCCAAATTCAAGCTATTAAATTTTTAATTAAATTAAATTATTTTTTAAATTAATTTTTAATAATTTTTAATTATTTAAAAACAAAAAAAAAACAAAAAAAAGTGGGGTGAAATTGACATCATTAATGATGGTGGATAATATCACTTGTATTCCTACGCCATTTTGGTACAGAATGGAGATCTTTTGGAGAAAATATCAGCAAAAAATGGCTGAGATGTCAGTGCTCGGCTCAAATGGTCAATGCAGAATATGGCAGGGTCCACTCAATACCACTGGCAGATATGGCCAAATAAGCTTTCGAGATCCAAGGGATTATAAATGGAAGAAGAGAAATGCACATAGATTCAATTATATAATCTTTATTCAAAATTTAGACCTCACTTCAAAGCTGGATTGCTCTCATCTGTGTCACAATAACCTATGCATAAATCCACTCCATATCAGCCTGGAACTACATGAAATCAATAATTATCGGATCACCTGTAAAAACTCAGATGTTTGTTCCACACACAAAGAATATCCAAAATGCCTTTTGCATTTGAGACTTTAATGAGGTAAATAAAATTGAGTCATTTTTTTTTTTTTTTTTTTTTTTTCAGTTTCCATATGTGTGGTCCTGTAGGCCATCATCTAATTGTCCTTTTTTATAGTCAGTATCTCCTGGATTGCCCTGTTTATATTTCAAATGTTGATAGATTTTAGCTCCTGTTTGCTTGAGTTTTCGCTTTCTCACCACAGGCCTATTTCGATAGCTTTTATGGTACTCTGAGTCAATCTCCATCTGTTTTAAACTTTTTGCAGCTCGAGGTGAGAGAGAGGCTCCCATGCATTCAACTTTGGCTATCATGGAGGTCCCCAACTTATTGTTCATTCTGTGAATGGTTGACGATGCTCGACCAGGAATATTCCTAGAGAAATTGACATTCTTGGGTAAGGATACACTTATAGATCTATTGATGGCTTCACATTTCTGTGCGTCTGTATTCAATCTCAGTTGCATCAGAGCACTTTCACTTAATTTCATTTTCAGAATCTCCTGGAGAATAAATTTGTCATTTTCAGTCATATTCAGATTGGAGATTTTGTGCGTAGCAAGGAACATGGATCGCAGCCACCAACTATTCGAATGACCCCCTCCACACACACCAAAGAGTTTCTCCGACATCTCGAACAATCCCCAGAATAACAGAGAAGTGTGGCCTCCAGCACTCTAGGAAGATGGTTTTTGATTTTCTCTAAGTTGCCACTATGCACTTTCATCAACTCTTTGAATACCATGCTGCATCTGGCTTTTACATCCTGACTCAATACTTGCTGGGCTTTCTTTTTAATTTCTTGTGTCTTTCCATAGAACATATCATCACTAAACTTAGCACTTTTACATTTTCTGAACTGGGATCTCCCTAAATGAGTTGGGTCTGCCAGCCTGGTCACTTTCCACTTGGGATGAAGAAATTGCATTCCAGCCTGCATCCCCTTTCCAGATGTTCCATCTCCATCTGTTGTGACATATCTTACCAACATCTCTTACATACCAATATCACTTCCCATGGCCTTTCCCATCTCAAACTCTGACCATGGCGCATTCACATTGAGAGTTGCAGTGCAATCTTCATGCCCATCTGGGCACTTTACATCCATTCCTTTTCCCCTAAGCCATGCACCAGTCCAACACAATTTATTCTGGAATACAGCAGCAACAATATATTTTCTGTCTGTTGATGTTTCACATCCTATTGCTATGGCTTGGGAGGCATTCTGTGTGCATTTTCTTGAACTAGTAATTTTGGAGCTGTTATATCTTGCATCAACAGCTAAGTTTATTTCATCCATTACAACCCCGCGCACTTTGTTAACTTCTTTTATGGCTTCTAGTTTTTTTCTCATGTCTATCTTATTTAACTCTGTTACAGCAGTTCCAACCATGTTCGCTGTCCTTTGCATGCCAGTTCTTGCTGGAGGAGGAACATCCACTGATGCTAACAGTAATCTTGTTCTGGAATTCCCCATAGGTGATTTTAATCAACGTCACAAAACATTGTTACAGAAACTTATAAAACAGGGCTATTCCACCAAGCGCCTCCACTCAAAGTTTCTCAAATTTGGCGATACATATCGCATGCTGATAGCAAAATACGAACGTAGCGTGCAAGATCTATGGCGCTACGTTTCGTAACTTGTGTCTAATTCCGCTTAACCCGGGGCTAGGGGCCGTATGAACCCATGTACTTCAAGATCCTCATGGTACTCATATGAACAGTCACAATCAAAGCGTGACTGAGATACATCTTTTTTTTTAGATGACGACTTATAACGAATGTATTATGGATTAAGAATACTGATCAGCGATACGGATTTGATATTTGGAACATCATGATGTCTTGCCGGCATCATTGAAAACTGTTGACCGCTTCTCTCTTGCAGGAAACAAGCCTATGTTTATGTATACTATGATTGTCTTTTTGAATTTGGTGCTAATACTGTTATGTGGAAAATGGAATAGGTCTTTGGATTATGGACGCGGATATTCTCTAATGGACGACGGCTGGATTATGAATGACGGACTAGACGCTTGTAATTGCAGACCGACTTGAAGGGATACGTTTATGGCAGCAGCATTCGGTCCAGGTTTGTTTGTCTTGACTTCTTCATAAAGTTTATAATGGCGAGAAGTATATTGACAGTTAACACACTGCAAAGATTGGGACCATCCCAAACCCCACTTTTTTTCACTGGCTATGACCACTTCCAAAATATCACAATCAGGGGAAGTAACTCTGTGGTGCTTTATCATATCATTCTACATTTCAAGCATTTTGCAGTTACTGATCATTCTCATGCCTTGGGTGTCATTAGAATTTTTATGTTTTATGTCTTTCAGATTTGGAGCCGGTTTCTTTGTCCGTAGTAATTTCATGGATCCAAAGATGCCCTCGGTGTCTGTAGCTTCAACTGTCCTCTTGTCTATGCTAGGTTTTGTAATGAAGGTGAACTCATCTTGATGTAACCTCCTCGTTACTACAGCATCTTCAGATGATGGTCCAGGGACAGGGTTCAGATGTGAACTGTCGGCCACAGCTAATATGGGGTGTCCAGGATGTCCTTTTTTAAAGTGAGTCAACTTCCTTCTCTCTTTACCCTTCATGTTGGTTAATGTAGCAGAGATGAGCAAGTGATCATCAGATATGTTGGCATTGGATTTTATTCCCATTTTTATATACTATTTTTTTCTCTGTTTTGTTTTTACAGGTGTTGTCCTTTTGCAAACATTGCGGCAGTTGACTTAAAATGACACAAAAGGATGTATTTCTTCATTTGTGTTATGAGTTTTGTCAGTAATAATAACTTTATAATTGATAACTTCATCTGTCTATTACTGCCATCAAGATGTTGATTCTCTGTAGCTACATTCAATTGAACTAACAGATATTCTTTATTTGGGGGTTGTGTATACCATGAACACCTCAGTGTTATATTGTTGAATGTGTTGTGTACACAATTATGTATATTGATGTGACCTTTTATATGTTTAAACAAGTTTTTGATCTCTCTATAAACATCAATTTTAAGACCCGTGAGATAATCCTGGGATGACCCACTGATTATATGGAGAAATTACTCACTGTCATGAAAGACTTTTTTACCAGATGTAGTCTAACTAAGCAGCTTTTAAACAGATTATGTTTTGTCACATCTTGAATTTTTAATTTTTATATTTTTAAGTTTTAAATTGAAAAAAGACATGAAAAGACAGTTAAAATAGCAAAAAATAATTAAAAATAGTCTTTGACATATCTAATCAATGCTGCATACCTTTTATTATAGGCAGAAGGATAGTCTACTGAGTGCTTTTTACCAGATGGAAAAATATTTACAGGTTAGTGAGATATTGTACTTTTTATTTTCACCCCACTATTAAGTCATATGGGAGAAAATGAGAGGAAATGATAAAGGGGGTACCCTTGTTATTTAGGTTATAAAATCTCTATCTTTGAATAGTTTGAAAACGTCCCCCTGAGTTCACCCGAATGTTACTGAAAATCCCGTTCTAAAACACCACCGGTCGTCTTTTCTCGTCGAAGTTCGACTAAAATGTATTGTTGGCATCAGTACACAATTAATCTCTTCCGGGTCGGTGCCCACGATCTACTTTGTGTAGAAATTTGAGAGCAGATCTTTGTGGATTTTATTAGGTGGGATTATTCAGCATTTCTGATAAATTTGATATTTCAAATTGCAGATGAGGCTTCAAACTGTACTTCCTGGTGTTGATTTGGCAACATTGGGGCAAAGCCCGGCGGAAGGACACATGAAGAGTGGAGGTGAAAAGGCTCTCTGTTTACAAGCTGAATGACATTCGGTAACACCACTCAGCTGCAAATGGCGGCAAGTTGAAATTTCCATGGTGAACATCTATCAAGACTTCCACTGATAATGTCCCACAAGGTAAATATTGACATGCCAGGTGGATTTATGCATTGTGATTTTTCTGGATTTTTGCCGATTTTTAACGCTAATACATAACAAGTAACAGAATTAATTGTGTACTGATGCCTGTTGTTACACAGACGTCCGTCTCCAAACAGGGGAGGAAACTCAATTCGTAATCGGCTTTTAAAGCCATCCGAATTGAATTTGCTCAAAATATTGAACACTTTCCTTCAAAAACAACAAAAATTGAATAAACGACGACGACGAATCCCTGGTGTGTGCTAAGGCAACAGAATTGATGGCCCTCCTAACAGCCGACATGTTGTTTGCCAGTGGACGAATTTCTTTCCGAACACGTGCGCGGTTTGCATTTTAGGTAATCCTCGTGCGCACAAAGGGAAGTGGAACCCGACTACAGAAACAAGGCCCATTGAAATGCATTGCAATGGGGAACCCCATTATTTCAATTGTGTCCAACAAAAGAGCTTCAAAATTTCGTCGGGAACCATGACAATCCCTATTGGAAATCCTATGAGTCGTGGCTTCCCCATATGACAATTATTTGGCGGGAGATTTCACGTTGCGCTCCTAGACCTCCGTCTGATCGACGGAGGTAAAAAGGAATGGGGCCCCACCCGTGGAGTTCCCGGGTGTGAAAGCAATAGGACTAAACGTCAAGATATAGTTGAAATATACTTGAAAGCGACGTTAATCATATTCACTCACCAAGGGCGGATCCAGCCAAAATTCATAGGGGGGGTCGACTATCACAGCCCAACAGGCGAGGGTCCAGGGGCCGCCTAGGCCCCGGAAGCTCCGGGGTCCTAGATCGCCGGAGATGCGTTCTGAGCGTTTTCCCGGAAATAAAACTGATCATAATGTATGCGGATTTATGGTTCTATTTTCACGATTTTCTCGCAATTATAAGCACCCATCGATATTGAAAAAATCGCACCTCATGCCTGCATCCATTTGACTTTCTAGTTATATTTAAAACATACAAAACGATGGCATTTAGTTTCTGAAAGGGAAACCAATATGCCTACAGATACGGTTCATTCACAAAAAGATAAAACAAGGAAATCCTCACAGCCCAACAGGCGAGGGTCCAGGGGCCGCCTAGGCCCGGAAGCTCCGAAGTCCTAGATCTCCGGATATGCGTTCTAAGCGTTTTCCAGGAAATAAATTCGAACATACTGTATGCAGATTTATGGTTCTATTTTCACGTTTGTTTCGCATTTATAAGCACGCATTGATATTGTAAAAATCATACTTCATGCCTGAATCCATTTGACTTTCTAGTTGTATTTAACAGATAAAAAATCGAGGAACTTTACATCATGGAACATTAGAACCAGTATGATACCGATTCATTTACACAAAGCTAAAATAAGCGATCCTCATAGCCTGATAGGCGAGGGTCCAGGGGCCGTCTAGGCCCCGGAAGCTCCGGGGTCTCAGGTTGCGGGAGATGCGTTTTACACGTTTTCCCGGAAATAAATCTGAACACAATGTAGGTAGATTTATTGTTCTATTTTCACATTTGTTTCGCATAAACACGCATCGATATTGAAGAATATGCCTGACTCCATTTGACTTCCTGGTTTAACACAAACAAAACAGGCCTATAACACACCACTACACGTGGTGCGCTCGCGGCGATAATATCTGATTTTAGAGACATATTGAAACTCCAACTTAAATAGTACACTCACAAACTACATGAATAGATGATCTGTTTAATACATATATAGATACTCTAATTACATAATCCACATTCGTTTAATTTACATATCATTTCAAGACATTATTTCTACGTGGACAATCCCAGGGTTCGCTGATCCCTCAAAAAAAACTTTTTGAGGTTTCATGGGGGGTGTCCGGACCCCCCTGACCCCCCCGTAGATCCGCCCTTGCTCACTCACCCTATTCGCCTTAGCAGAGAACCATGGATAAACTCAAAAGGGCGGCCATGTGGGGTACCAAACAAGTGAGGTTTTTATCTTTTTTTCTGTTTAATTGTTTTCTGTAAAAACTGTGTTATTCACACCAGATGATTATTCGTGATGCAGGTTTTTCTCTTTTGGACAGAAAAATGCATAAAAAATTGGACCGAAAAATACCTTGTGGGAAAATGACGTCACTGTGACGTATCATTCCTGCAATCTTAAATTTTCATTTTGTTCATTTCGCATACAACAGAATTATTAAAAAAATTTAACATCATTGCAAAAGCAAGTTCGCAAACATTGTCATTTCAAGTTATTACAACAATGACACAACCGTGACGTCCTTGGTGCTATTTATGTTCCGTGTATCTGCCATCGGTTATGTGAGTGTGGTTGGAACAGGGACATTTTCCTTATGACCCATTCACAATATGAGAAACAGAAAATTGCTACTCTGTTGGTGAGATAGAATGTAATCTTTAGAGGAAATGAACGGAATGAACTCTTCCTAAAAGAGTTTTTGAAAAAATAAATCATTTTTTTAAAATATGTTTATTAACCTCCGTTGTATAAATAGTACCTATGAAATAGAGAGCCGTCCAGTGTATTGACGACCATGTTTCTTAATCGCATTGGCTACACGCTTGTTTAGCCATATGATTTCTTGATTTATACGCCGTCACCAATTCATGTTATTGTTATAAATGCCTATCAAAGAAATTCATGTTATTGTTCAATCATTTAGTTATAATGACACGGCAATACTCGTATACGTATCTCAACCCTGGAACATTTTGTACCTAATGTCAAACATATCGATGTGCCCAGTAAACAAATTCTGTAGCATTATGATAGATCCTATAAATACGATGTTGCATGAACATAGTTTGTTGTTAAACACCTCAAGTGTAATGAATTCTTACAGTGTACTGTACAGCACAGTGTTCAGAGTTCGTGGGATGCGTCAACGTGATAGTAACTGGATTTAATGCTAATAAATGAAATAATAATAACTTTGCACGGATTTTACGAGGATGTTAATACGTGATTCAACACACCTCATCTGAGGCCATTGTCCTAAACAAATCACGTGAGAAACGAAAGTGGTTGTGTCCGATAGGCGAATGAACTGTATTACGCGAACATGTGCTTTGGGGGTACACTCTCCACGTCGAAGCTTCTTCGACTGTACAAACAGCTTCTATGTCTATGAGGGGGGAGGTCCAGTTTCCAACAACAAGTGAAAAATCCCAATCTCAGGTCTCTCAACAGAACACAGTAAAACACAGGTTTTACTTAACCCCCAATCTTCCTTATGACTTGGATACCTGCTTTTACATGGCATAGCATGTACATGTATAATCAGGGGCAGGCTGGTTGTGGATCAATGTTTGAAGGCCCTTACAGATTTAAAAGGAAGAACATGTAAATCACATATTTAAAAAAAATAAAACATTTATCCAGACTAACTTCTATTATACATGTTATATGAATAACAATAAATGCATATATGATAGAATACAAATTGTTCATTCCTATTCTTTTGATGTAAACAATCACAGATAATTCCTTGTTACTCTACAAAGGCCTTGCTCTCTAAAAAAAACTTGAGTGAAATGTTCCACTTATCAAGGTATTAATCTGAGGATAGGAGCGAAGGTCATTCATCCCTGGTGAGTCATAGTTTTACTAAGTCTTTAAACATAAACTTTTGGAGCTTGTCTTAAAATACGTACATTCTTCTCTGTAATTATTTCTTTATCTTCTACAGATAATTCATTTTCAGGAATCCAAGTTCCAATTCTCTTATTCGTCTGATCTGCGTAGATCACATAGTAATGGATCTTTCCATTTTCATCTTTCTTGCCTTTTAAGACATTCTCAATTGTCCTAACTTTATTTTGCAGTAATTCTTCATCAGTTGGCCTGGGGACCATGGGTGTAACGATTTCCCTTCCCACGATATATCCTCGGTCCACAGTCATATCTTTGTTTTGAACTGGCTGCCTAACATTCTCAAAAACTCCCAGATCATCTATTTGATCGGGTTGAATAATGTCTTGAGCCGGTTCCGACTCGTTAACTTGGGGCGTAGGGGTTACTCCTACGTCTCCGTTTTGTTTTTCAACACAAACTACACTAGTCTCTGAATCTTCAGGTATAACGGGTAACGGCTCGACTATCTTAGTCCCCTTCGTTACAAAGTTATCGTCTGGTATCTCATTTTCAGCAATAGCTAATGCGTCATCATCCGCAACATGTACAAGGTTCAACAAAGGTTTTGTAGGGCCCACGTGGCGATCAATACATTTCTTCAATCGGTTGCTATGGAC
This sequence comes from Hanleya hanleyi, assembly GCA_036873755.1. NCBI lineage: Eukaryota > Metazoa > Mollusca > Polyplacophora > Lepidopleurida > Hanleyidae > Hanleya > Hanleya hanleyi. The sequence goes on from JAVTVY010028701.1 coordinate 17,033, forward strand.
AATACTCTTAACCAATTTATTCGACTGAATATTCCTAATTTTAAAGTTCAGTAATCCAACTTTAGTGACTACTCGAAAAGGACCTACCCATTTCGAATTTAACTTTTTCGAAAAGTGTTTAGGGGTCACTGGCAACCATAGATAAACAATATCTCCAACTTTAATATCTGGGTCTTTACATCTCATGTCATACCACTTTTTCATTTCATGTTTATTGTCTTCCAAGTTCAAGGCCGCTGCCTCTTCTAAACTCGTGATACGTGTCAAAAGTTCCTGCAAACCAGCTGACACAGTCGTCTGTTGCAATTGTTGCAATAATGCGCTGTCTATAGGGAGAACAGGCTCCCTGCCATACATTAACAAGTATGGGGAGAAACCCGTAGCTTTATTATGTGTTATGGCATGGGCAAATCTCGCCGCTGGCAAGCATAAATCCCAATTACTTTGGTCTTCATTTACATATTTCCTAATTAAGGAAACCAAAGTGCCATTTTGACGTTCTACTTCTCCCTGGGAAGTGGGGCTATAGGCAGAACTCGCGACCTGATGCGTCCCCATCAGTTTACATAACTGACCTACTACAGCACTCAGAAAATTCGTTCCCCGATCACTTTGCAGAACTATCGGAGATCCGTATCTACAATAGACATGATCAAACAAAGCCTTAGCAGTTGTGACTGCTGTCATATCACTTAATGGAATACTTTCGACCCACTTACTAAAATTCTCGACACAGACTAGGACATATTTATTCCCTCTTTCAGTTCTCTTAAAAGGACCTAAAATATCAATCTGCCATCGTTCGAACTGTCGACCCACCGGCAAAGGGAGGAGAGGTGCTCTATCATCTTTTCTACGAGGACTATACACAGTACATTGGGGACACGACTTGACCCAATTAGCTATGTCTTTATGCATACCTGTCCAATAGTATGAGAGTTGTATTGACAGTGTTGTCTGTTCTATCCCGCGATGACCTGCCATAGCGTGGTCATGATAAGCTTGAATGACTTCACTTATCAGATTCTTCGGGACCACTAACTGACGTTTGAGCCGAACATTTGCAGGCCCTCTCGTTTTTCTATTCCACCAGTGATACAATATTCCATCAGTGAGATCATAATTGTCTATTTGATAGAACAATTTCTTAGCTTCTTTATCATCCTCCGGGACTTGACCCGTTTGAAAATACTCAATGAGGGTGACTAAAGAGCGGTCCAACAGCTGTTCCTGTTTAACTCTTTCCAGAGTCAGATAAGGAGGTGGTATGTCTTCAGCAAGATTCTCCTGGTCATGTTGATTCTTAGAAGATATTACCTCAAAACTTGACCTGTGTGTTTGTATGGCATCCAGATATGGGTTCACATTGGGCTCGAGGTCTTCCTCTACTACTGGTTCGTCATATTCACGACGGCTAAGGGCATCCGAAACGACATTGGCTTTTCCCGGTAGGTATTTGATATCATAATTATACTGATTAAGTACAAAGGTCCATTTTGCAATTCGTGGGGAGGTAGCCTTGTGTTTAAAAACCCAAGTTAAGGGGGCGTGGTCGGTATAGATCGTGAACTTGCGTGAGATTACATATGATTGAAAAACCCTAAGGGCATGGAACACTGCCACAGCTTCTAATTCCGTCACTCCGTACCTTTTCTCTGCAGGCAGAAGAGATCTCCCTGTATATGCAATGACACGTTCAGCATCATCCTGGACTTGGGCTAAAACAGCACCGACACCAGTTCGGCTAGCATCTGTATAAATGCGAAACTCAGCTCCAGGACTAAAATCAGGGTATGCCAGTATCGGAGCTGAGGTAAGGGCAGTTTTGACTTGGTCAAAAGCCTGTTGACACTCAGGAGTCCATTTGTACCTGACATCTTTCTTTGTGAGCCCGGTTAAGGGAGATATTATCTGTGAGAAGCCCTTAATGAATTTACGATAGTAATTGGCCATGCCCACAAAGGACCTAATCTGTGTGACAGTTTTTGGAACAGGGAATTCATTAACAGCTTTGACCTTTCCTGGGTCAACTTCTAAGCCTTGGGCAGAGATTATATGTCCCAAATATTTGACTTTTCTCTGCGCAAACCGACATTTTGATGGTTTTAGCTTCAAATCAGCCGTCCGTAGGCGATCAAAGACTTGTTGCAGATCTTTCAAATGGGTCGCAAAGTCCCTACTGAAAACAACAATATCGTCAATATAGACTAGGGAATTCTTCCAAAGAAGATCACGTAAGACCGAGTCCAATAAACGTTGAAAGCTACCACCCGCATTTACGAGACCGAACGGAAGTTTTAAGAAATGGAACTCTCCAAAATGAGTGCAGAATGCGGTCTTTTCCTGGGAATCCTCGTGAACTTTGACCTGCCAATAGCCAGACTGCAGATCAAGGGCGGAAAAATAGGTCGGCTTACTTTGACCCAAACTGTCTAATTGGTCATCAATACGGGGCAAAGGGTAAAGGTCAACCTTTGTCCACTTATTCAAGCGTCTATAATCAACACAGAATCTCCACTGACCATTCGGTTTGCTGACCAAAACAACTGGACTGGAGTAGGGCGAATCTGATGGGGTAATTATGCGCGCATCTAACATCTCATCAAGCTGTCTCTTAGTCTCCCGTCGCATGTCTAAGTTTGCTCTATAAATGCGAGATCTAATAATAGGAGCGTCCTCTTTCAAAACTATCCTATGTTTAACACCTTTTGCAGTGCCCAGTTCCGATAGGTTGGCTGCAAAAACATCCCTGTTTCTATTTAATAACATGTGCAAGTCCTGTTGTTGGGATGTTGTTAACGTGGTTGCAGTGAAATCTATTTGATCGGTAATGCTAGGTTGACATGTAGCGTTATCTGGGTCTTTGGGACTTGATATAAGAGGTGATTGATGTGTTAGACCATCTGAGTGAGGTGCACGTGGCGTGGGACTATCGTTATCTGGCGGGTCTAGGGGAATTATCTGCTCATCTAGGGACAATGAACAAAACTTACCAACAGCTGTCCTTGCATGAATTGTAATTGAATGTCCCGTAGGGTTGACAATTTTATAAGGAATCCCCACTGCATTCAAGGTAACTAAACTCTTTGACCCGGCTAAGCCTAGTTTATTCAACAATCCAGAGCCATTAATTATACCCACTAAGTTATCCGGAAGTTCTTTTTTTGAACAAGTTTGAATGACCGCTTCTGTCCTGGGGGGAATAATGACATCATGCACTGAACAAATGTCAGTCCTATGCAAAATGAGTTTATTCCTGTTAAAGTCCATAACAGCTCCAGTTCCTCTAAGGAAATCTACCCCCAATACTATTCTATGTGTTAAACCTTCAATAATTTGAAATTCAACCCTATGTGATTCAGTTCCTATTTTCACAGTCAAAACCGTTGTTCCTGTCAATTGTAAAGCTTCCCCATTAATAGCCGTAATACGGGTAAATTCAGATTTATTCCGCGTAAGGCGATTAGTTGAGGACAATTTACAAAAGAAATTTTCCGAAATTGCTGATATAGCAGCTCCCGAATCCAGAAGTGCCAATACAGGTAAATCCATGATTTCAATCGCGACGACGTTATCACTATAAATGGGCTGTTGGTCAGACTGTATGTGAGCTAAACGCCGTAAATATTTACAAGAGTCAGAGTGTACCAATAGGTCATGCTCTCGCCCTGGTAAGGAACGGCTAACTGCAGAGGTTTGTTTACCTTTTGTTAAACGCTTCGCTGGGTTTCCCCTTTTATAAAGGTAGGAATAGTATGTGATTTTACGCCCACTAGATCGATAGTGATAACGGCATTTCTTTAGTCTAGCAGGCTTTCCTAGTTTAAAGGACGGGGTTCCCAACTTCTATTGGTTCGTCCACCCCTGTTCGGATTTTGGTTTTGATTCGGATAGTAATTATTACCTAGAGGGTTCCTGTTTTGTCCATTCCCATTCTGTCGATACCCCTGATAACGCTCACGCGGTCTCTGATTATATTGATTCTGGTTATATTGATTCTGGTTGTATTGATAGCCCTGATTCTGTCTCGGATTCCCTTGATAAGGTCTTGATTGACATTCTCTAGAAAAATGGCCAGGTTTCCGACAATTGAAACAAATGATATCATTAGAATTTGTCAGCCGACCCATGTTCCGAAAACACTGTTCCGAAGTATGGCCTAAGATCGAACACGTGGCACATCGAAAAGTGGCGGGGTTTGGTTGTGTGGGGCGGGCTGGGTCAGCCACATACCTTTGTCGTGTCGGTTCCTTGAACCGATCTTCCGTGGTGGATCGTGTCTGTAATTCTTTTCCGACAGCGGCTATCTGTCCCTTTAATTCGTCGATTTCGACTTTTAAATTAGCCTCATATACATGGTCTAAACCCGCTATCTGTGGTTGTTTTGCCGAAGCCATCTGAGTAGCCATTTCCGCCAACTTCGAACATTGTATAGTAGTTTCTAAATCAGCCGGATTCTGCATGATCACTTGGCAGCCTATTTCAGGTCTCAAACCGCGGATAATCTGCAATTTAGTGACGTCATCCGTCTTTCCTAATCGACAGGCCAGCTGCACCACTGAATCGATGAAGGCCCCAGTCGCCTGCGACGCCCCTTGCCTTAAGGCATAGAAAGCCGTCTCTAAGTTAAACATTTGTCTCATGTCTAAGTACTTATTTTCAAAAGCCTGTCGTAATCGTTGCCAGTCTTCGCGCTGATCGTCTGGCAAAAGCGTGCACCAGACCTCCGCGGCATCCTTAATTAAGAGCCGAAAATGTTGTACCTTTTGATCATCATGTATACCATTTAAATTCAAAAAGATTTCGAACTTTTGTAGCCAAATTCGGGCATCTTCGTGTGCACCTCCCGAAAACTTCTCAGGCCGGGTGGCATTCATCATAGCCATCCTTATTTCTTCGTTATGTACAAGATCTACATTTATGATAGCCTCATCAACAAGTTCATCCACTAAATCCTGATTATCAACTAATTGATCGACAAAAAGGTTATATTCAAATGGGTCGGGCGGGGCCTCCTCGTCATCGCTATCAAGATGTCCCTGCTCTACCACAGGATCTACTAATGGTTCCCCATTATTTTCTAATGGCTCTGCAGGGTTTTGTAAAAGTTCGTCAAGATTCTGTAGGTCTTCCTCAATATTTTCTAAGGGCTCATCAAGATTTTCTAATTCTTCCGGTAGATTTTCTAATTCTACTGGCTCATCAAAGTTCTGTAAGTGTTCCTCAAGTTCCTCTCCTTGAACTTCATTATTTATCACGGGTTCTTCAAATTCTTCCCCCTGAATTACATTATTTATCACATTATCATTCAGCAATATCTGCGGCGGGTCATTATCTGCATCCTGACCAAATTCAGGCTGTGGGTCTACTATTCCCTGATCTATGGGAATCCCTTCGTCCCGTACAATTATATCCGGTACATCTATTTCTCTAAACTCGGGACTATCTCTCCCATTATCCTCTTCATCACTCATAGGCGCATTTGTAAGGGGAATTATAGGCACAGGGGCACGTGTAAACGTCCCACTACGTAAATTCATGGAGATACATATTAATAATTACCCACGATGGATTAATTAAGCAAACTTTTCCTCTAGGATTGTTGTACCGTTAATAACCGTAAATTCTCTCCAACATCACTTGGCGTTAATTCGAAGACTGTAAATCCAAACAATGCTAAAGCAATAACTAATAAAATCAATAGTAGACATAGCAAGTGAGAAATCATGACGTACGGAGTAAAACAAATCTCTAAAATTTGGTATGGTCACGGCAAAAATCGCAAAACCAATCCACCATCTGCCCGAATAGGTTCCAACACCATATCGAGGTTTACGTGTTCCCTGTATAGCCCCAAATGGGCTATATACGGAAGGCCAGAAGGCTCCGCATCACAAATTGACTCGCTTGGCTTTGCAAAGAGGTATTCGGAAATCGAGCGCTGTGGGCAGAGAGGATATGGCTTAAACGACCTCTGCCGTGCCGTGTAGTTACTCTACTTTCAGATTAAATAAGTGAACAAGTCATTTTGTACGGTTTCTCAATGATTTCTTTTTACTATATCTATCACCAATAACATATAAGACTCACAACATTCCCGTTTCCAAATGGATACGTAATTATCTACAGCAAGTCACCCCTATAAGATAGGGTCACATTAAACTTAATTAAATAGTCGGGTCCGTGATATCGAAGCTACTGTTCGACCTTGTCGGCATATTGGGTGACAAAGTAGACAGGTCATTTGGCTCAGACCACGCCTTAAATATAGGTGGGAGGGGAAGAGATCTAATTAACATAGGTGTCGGGCTTGTTAAGGGGATATTGGCCCCCAAATTGTCCTGGGAAGAAGTGCTAGACGGGAAACCTTCTATAGCATGATCGAAAGTTTCTGATGCATCCAAGGCCGGCGTTCTCAGATAAAACACCGATGTTTTTGTCAACGAACATGTTCTACACGTCGACACCACAAACAATCTAGTTTTTAGGGCATCACAAAATACATATGGCTCAATTAGACAATTGGACCCTAATAATAAACTCTCCATTTTTCCCCCATATTCTAGTGAGGTTCTGACCTGTCTATGTAAAGATATTCATACTCACATAAACTTTTACAAGAAAACCCCAATTGTTCGTCTGGAATTTGGCTCTGTTATCTCTTCAGCTGGCTTCTACAGAATCCTGTCACAAGAGTTGTGCCGGGATTTCTATCAGCCTGCTATATTTATACGGGGCCAAACTCCCGAGGGAACGTTTTGCATGGCACGGAATTTGTTCCGTGCCCCGATCTCATTGGTCAGTTTTCTCGAACCATAGATCGAAGTTCCAATAATCTGATGTTATATCAGATAACCGTCTCCCAGTATAATATCATTTTTTCCTGAGCCATAATATATTATCTTAGGATATTATATTTAAGATATTTTCTCTTTTTATTATATTCTGTAGAGGAAATATTAAAATTCTTTCTCTTTTTCTATACTCCGTATATAAGATAATTCACGGCTTTCATCATTTTTCTATTCTTGATTTGTCCAATGGCTAGTATGTCCTTTAACTTCGATCAGGTTTTTGTACCTTGAAGTCATTACTTTTGGGAGATAACATTCCTTGTGACCTTTTTACTACTTTCCTGGCCCCGCTACTAAATCAGGTATCTCCAAATTATACCTCGAGGTCAAGTCTCTTTACACCCAAATTAATCGACCGTCACGTCCTGTGCTATCGCTTACTATCGGTCCGACTAATCTCTGTATTTCCCATATGCGTGGTTCTTAATTAAACCTTCCAGCCCTATCAATAGGACACATTTTTCTCGACCCCAGTTATTTTAATTCATTTGCTTTTTCTTGCCAATTTTGCTTGCTTTTTCTTGCCGAATATTTAATATAAAAATTTCCTTAATACAAATACAGTGATATGTCTTTGTTAGATGATTAGACAATTTACGTTTGCCTTTATCCAGAATAATGACTCACTCATCCGCTTTTCTCAACTGGGTTAAAAGTTCGCGTACATGGACACTGTTTTTCTCTATGGACCACCTTTGTGTGTTATTGTCCAGAGTGTCTTTCTGTATTGCCTCCGGGGTCGGCATCTCGTCTCTATTTCTAAAGTGAATATCTGTGTTCTCTCGAGCAGTGGCAAGTTAATCGCATTCCAGTAATAAATTATTCACGCTCTAGCCGTACTGAGATTCTAAGGCAATAGACTTATATGCTACTCCCGTATCCCCATTTCAAAGTACAGCCCTAAACTTTACTAAATTTCATGATGACGTATCATTTGTTTTCTATGATATAATAATATTTGTTATCGTATTTATTCAACTATATAATAAAAGGTTATTTAATTGAAGATTTTTGTCGTTTCTGCTTTCAAAACACCGAGCCCATGCCTTCAGTGTGTCTTGCCAAAATAGGTTTTTGATATCATTTTTCATCGTTAATATGCTTGAAATATCTAGTTTCCAAACATCGTGCCCTACAGGACATAAACTATTTTTAACGAGTGTGCTGTGCACGTTCTCCGTTTCCGCCAGTCTCTTGATCCACTTAATTTTTAGATACGAGGCAAATGCTTGAATGTCTATCATATTTAGCCCCCCGTCAAATGCAAAGTCTCCACGCGGGGGATCATGGATGTAAGTAATAATGTACGTTTCATACGCTTAGCATATGAATTTCAGTATCAGCTTAAGTCACGTGGTGCTTCACTCGATTTTTGTTTGAATCTGCGCGAGCACGACGTATACCAATCTTACTGCGCAACTCCATCGCATTATTATGTTATTAACCAAGTGTTTCCATATGGCCTGGATATAGACACGAGGTCTGCCGTATTGGCACGAGGCCGAGGGCCAATACAGCTAACCGAGGAGGCCTCGTGCCAATACGGCAGGCCGAGGACCTATAACCAGGACAATATGGAAACACTTGGTTAATGACTTTTTTTATTAAATAACTCACCAACAACTTTTTTTTCATCGATAAAAATACAGGTATCAAGGAATATTTTAGTACACCCACCCCCAATCAGGATATATATTTCTTCCTTGACAGTAGCCTTATTTCCCACGATTAATGTTGTTTCCATGTACCACTACAGTCGGAAAGTGGATTCTCTCTACAGTAACGCTATACTCAACGGGGGTCGAAAAGAAGCAGATGAAATTTTAATCATACAATATATATCATGAAAGTAATATACTAATTGTATTTGATGAGAACGCCGAGGCAAAATACAACCTTGAAATATGGCGAATTGATTCAAATCCAGTCCCGATTTGGAAATCGAAGACCTACTGAGACCCTAGTTTTCAACATCATCGTCCAGGTGGTTCGTTCGCATCTCATTTCTATCGTTTCCATCCACTCGTGATTAGTTCTTCTAGCTGCAAATATGGCATCATCTTCTGTAATAAAATATCACTGTAGTCATAGCTTCGTTCATCAGTGCACTGGTGTAAGTGTTGGATCACTGTTTTGTCGTCTGCAATGTGCTTGGCAAGTCGATGTCACGCTTGCGTCACTGTAGTCTCACCACACTTGATTTCAAGGTTTGTGTACCGATACGTATAGATCTATCGAAAATTATCACAGAAGGTACTGAATATCCGTTCAAAGTATGAGATTCACAAGGAATACAGTGACATGATTCGGAGAAGATCACGAATCGACGATCATTCATCGTCAGTATCGCCATGTTGAAAGTCATATTGGCCCTGTTTTCCCGTATTGGACTGACTTTCCCGTATTGGCCCGCCTTCGCCATATTGGCCCGATTTGGTGGCCATATGAAGCAGATCGATTTCCTTGTATTGTGTTCATATCATGGATAGTTATTTAATAATCTGTGTTATTAGCTGGTAGGCGGTGGCCAATACATCCCAGCTAAGGATGACACTTTATTCATTTGCTGCTGACACTACTTATTTTAGTTACCACCAGGTACGATTTTGTTGAAGAGGTAGTCACCGCTATGGTACCATTCTGCTCTGTACACAATGTTTTCATCGAGGGGAGCTTCGGTGTAAACACAGATCACTAAATGAGTACATCAAATCAGCCAACAGATTTATACATCATCATTCGGTAAATCCGCTATCTACATTTATTACATCGACAGAGCACCGGGTCGCTGCGTCTGAGAAATTACTAAAATGGTATTTTAATCACAAATTCATTCCAAGTTGGCAAACAAATGGTGTGTGATCGCACGTTGTATTCATTCTGAATATGACTTATAATCCGATCTCTGTTATTCCTTTTCTCTGGTTTTATATTTACATGTAGGAGCGAGACTAATTTTTGATGATTGGAAAGACGACGGATTGGTTTGGTTCGAGATACAAGCGTCTAGTCCGTCACTCAATATTCAGCCGTCGTCCATTAAAGCATTTCCGCGTCTATAATCCAAAGACCTAAATCATATAACAGCATCAGCACCAAAACAAAAACAACAATCGTAGTATACATAAACATATGCTAGTTTCCTTCAAGAGAGAAGCGGTCAACAGTTTTCAATGATGAGGCCAACATATCGTGATGTTTCAAAATATGAAATCCGTATCGCTGATCAGTATTCTCAATCCATATGATTTTGATTGCAAGTCGTTGCATAGGGAGTGGTGTGTCTGACACGCTTTGATTGTGGTATCATTGAAAACTGTTGACCGCTTCTCTCTTGCAGGAAACAAGCCTATGTTTATGTATACTATGATTGTCTTTTTGAATTTGGTGCTAATACTGTTATGTGGAAAATGGAATAGGTCTTTGGATTATGGACGCGGATATTCTCTAATGGACGACGACTGGATTATGAATGACGGACTAGACGCTTGTAATTATGATATGGATGTTCAGATGAACATCATGACATGACATATTTTTGTATCGATGTGACTGTCCAGCAAATGCCACAAAATTACCAAAACAGAACTGGGAGTACTATCTGATCAACTATAACTCTCTCTGACCATTGCACTTTTTTCTAACATTACGTAGACTTCAGGTAAAATAACATTGTGGGGCGTGTGGATTGTACAAAATCAGCTTCATTAACGTCAAATACAAATGAGTTATTTTCGAGGGAACGTAACATAGCCTTCGAGTTTATTGGCATACTCGGACAGAATGAATAAATCTAAATGAAATTTGAAGGTGTACTATTTCACAGATTGAGCATTTAACCTGATGTTGCAATTTCGGTATTCTCGAATTCTCGTAAAACGGAAGTGGACGAATTATGCATTTATTTCTCTAGGCCTTCCTCAGAAATCGGTGATGGTATTTCGGTTGACGATAGAACTCCCTGTGGTGTTTTTCTCAATGTAATCTGTCAGGTGACAACGAAACGCAACACATCCAAAATGACAAGTTAAACAGGTTCAAACCTTCGACGTGACGCCAATACTCTCTAAATATTACTGTGAACGCTCGTACTTTGCTGACAGCAACCATATGTATCGCCAAATTTGATAAACTTTGAATGGAGGCGCTTGGTGGTATAGCCCTGTTTTATAAGTTTCTGCAATGTTTTGTGACGTTGATTAAAATCTTCGCATTTGACACAGGATCTTGCAAATGCTACTAGGCGAGATATGTATACTGGAATTTATGGTCCCACTGGAATATTACTATCCAGATAGGGATAGATTACGATGTCGAAATTGTAATCAACTCTTTTTTCATAAAGTCCACGAGAGAGAATGCCCGCTTCATTTTTATACTAGTCTAAATATGATGTGCCGTTCGGGTCATCTACACTCTTAAAACTAAAGTGTTGTATACTTTTATAATGTTGTATACAACACTTTGATAAGTGTGGAGGAGGGAAAACATTTGTAAATGTTAATTTAACACTTTCGAAAGTGTTGCTGGTTTCAACACTTTGTAAAGTGTTGGATTTCAACATTTTAAAAGTGTTATGATCTCGTTTCTAACCTTTATAAATGTTGAATTCTAACACTTGTAAGTGTTGGATTTGTGTCTATATTTAACATTTGGTAAATGTTGACTTTCAGCACTTTGCAAGTGTTGGGATTCAACACTTTGTAAGCGTTGGTATTCAAAAAGGAGATGGCATATGATAAGGTGGCATTTTGGCCTATTTACATGGTGCAGTTGAACTTTCATGTGAGAACTATAATCTTATACAATCAAGCTAGAACTTTCACATAATATTGTATACATATATTTTCTCGTCATTAGATTAAAACAATCATTTTTAGGACATTTTAATTTCTTGATTTCAACTGCACCATGTATACTTATGCCGCCTTATCGTACCATCTACTTTTAAGACATTTCACAAAAATTGCCTGTTAAAATTTGCAACAGCAACACAGTAATCCTTCTATGATTGGTTTTCAACTCCCCCAGAGATGAATTGCTGTGGAAATGTAACTGTGGTACTTGTGTAAGTGTAGGTCATATTCAAGATAATGGTTTAAAGAACATACCAAAATAAAGTTCACTTGCATTCAGTCACAGACGAATAAAAACAGAAGTGAGATTGAAGTCTGACCCCTTGACATCTGCAGGACATAATTGTAGTAATGCAAGGAACTAAACAGATTTCTGACAATGTATCGTTAAGACCTGTTAAGCAAGAAGCAGGGTATAAATTTTATAAAGTTTTAAGTTAGATATGACAAACTTGCAGAAGTACCAAAGTTACATTTTAAAATAAGCATCCCTCCATTTGTATGACAAACAAGAATAAAAAATAATGCAAGAGTATGCTTTACTGCTTTTTTAATGCAACAATATGGGAAGTGTTCATGAATATATTTTCACAATAAAATTCATTAAGTTCACTGTTACTTAGTTTTTCATGACCCTCCCACATCTATATGTAAGGGCAAATGATTAGAGTTCATATGGGACTTAAAATTTTCAAAAGATCTCCTTTTCTTCATATTTACAAGCATTTGGTTTGGAGGATCCATAATTAATAATTGTCGCACTCAGTACGTCTCTTTTTACAAGCAAGGTCATGAGAAACAAACAAACATTTAATGTAACCCATGACCAGAATGCATTTCATCATTGCTTATTATTCCTGTGATATAATGGTGGTAAAACAATAATGGGTGACAAATGGGCCACTTCTGATCCAGAATGGGTTAAATGTCAATGTCACTGATTTTGGACTTCTTGTCCATTTGCATATGCGAGACAAGGTTGCTCAGGATTGAACCCAAAAATCGGTCGATCACACAGATTTCTGATAAGATTTCTTTCATTCTATCACATGCATGTGTGAACTAGGCATAATCTTCTTGAGATATGGTGGTATCGCGAAATCAGACCAACGTATCCCCTGTTGATATGAGGACAACACCCCAAGAAAGCCTAAGCCTTCTCATTCTTGAAATATGTTGGTAAAAACAACTGCTACTAAGTGAATGTACGAGTGGAATATTTTCAGTCCAAATGAGTCACAGACTGATGGTGATCCAGACAAAACCTGACACAATCAGAATTCACCGAACACAAGAGCTTTGACATGAGACAACGCAGATTTTGGTGATCAATTCTCTAAATCTGATTGGCAGTCTCTCTTTCTCAGAGTCTCAGAGTCATAGTCTCGAGGAGTAAAAAGAATGAGGTTATTCCAGATTGAATTTATTATGCAGCTCGAAAAGCCTATCAACTGCAAAAGTTATGTCGTTCCTGCAACGTATCGCAACGCTGTCGACGTTGATGAAATATTAGGATACTGCATTACTCGTTCCCAGGCAAAGGACATATGGCTGTGACCTCCTGCCTCTAGGTAGTGAACTGCACTGGTTCCAACCTGAAAAAGAGTGTAAGATGATTCTATTTCAAAATTTGCAATCAACCAGTCTAATAGTAACTGAAGTTCAATCTAACTCAAGATATATGCACTTAAGCATCTTCACATGGTGATGACAGTGTGTAACAAATTTCTAAAGAATCTAGAATCTTAGTCGCACAACCCTACCCCAGCAAGTTAGGTAGGTAGTAGGTATATACATATATTTATTCGAAGGTCAGGTTTTCCTTTCGCGGTGGATGGAAGAGTTAAGGTGATTTGGTCCAGATACCAAGTTCTTATGAAAATGCCATGAGAAAACTACTGTCTGCATCGATTGTCAAAATGATTTCTGAGAAGATAACTAATCCTCGACATCGACATCCTTGAACAAGGGAAACCCCCACCATATACTCGGGTCAGCCTTAGAATACAGGCGAAAACTGCATTCCTCTATGGATTGGGGCATGGAATATTTGCCTTCACAATGTGTGATACAGGGGCCGCGGAGCGCCCCCCCCCCCCAACCCCACTTGTTATAGATCAATGTTATAAGTCCTATCTTAGATAGACCAGTCCAACATTTAACAAGGCCGGTATAGAGTTCAGCCCCTCCACTTTCAAATGTGCTTCGCGGCTCCTGTGATACATGTTCACATCGTCAACTGCCGGAGAGCAAAATGGCATCAGCCTACTATTAATTCCGTTACTTGTTATGTATTAGCGTTAAAAATCGGCAAAAATCCAGAAAATTCACAATGCATAATTAACTCCACCTGGCATGTCAATATTTACCTTGTGGGACATTACCAGTGGAAGTCTTGACAGATGTTGACCATGGAAATTTCAAATTACCGCCACTGACAGCTGATTGGTGCTGCAGAATGTCATTCAATTTGTAAACAGGGAGCCTTCTCACCCTTCACTGATCATGTCTTCATCCACCATGCTTTTTCCAAAGTGGCCCAAATCAACACCAGGAAGTACAGTTTGAAGACTCATCTGCAAGTTGAAATATCAGATGTATCAGAAATGCTGAAAATGGCAGCTCATAAAATCCATAAAGATCTGCTCTCAAATTTCTAAACAATGTAGGTCGTGGGCACTGACCCGGAAGTGATTAATTGTGATCTGATGCCAAATACTTGCTTGGAGGGCATTTTACGTTTGTTCACCTAAGAGTGGAGACAGGGGAGACAACTCTGACATTCCAAAATAAAATGATGACCTGTCTGAGAATCAGCAGAAAAAGTTCCCAGTCTACAAATTTTTGGACCCAGTCAGGGTGTAGTGGATAAGGGAAATCAATGCAGTATCAGATATCATATGACCACTGTTAATTAATTGTTTGTTTCTCGTAACCTTGCTGGTAAAAATATACATGCTGCGATAATTATTAATTATTAACTTGCAAACCATTTGTGTATAAATATGAAGAAACTGAGCAAGTTTTACTCATGAAAATGTAAATCCCTCATGGATTTTAATTATCTGCCCTCAAAATATAGATGAGGGCTGGTTACGGGAAACGGAACATTAATTATCAGCGGCCTATGCTACCTGAAAATATCAGCATATGGGGTCGGGCGAGGCTCAGTTTCGAGATACAGGGGGATTTGGTTAATCGCGCTGCCAGACCGTCATTCATAATCCAGCCGTCGTCCATTAGAGAATATCCGCGTCCATAATCCAAAGACCTATTCCATTTTCCACATAACAGTATTAACACCAAATTCAAAAGGACAATCATAGTATACATAAACATAGGCTTGTTTCCTGCAAGAGAGAAGCGATCAACAGTTTTCAATGATGCCGGCAAGACATCATGATGTTCCAAAAATATCAAACCCGTATCGCTGATCGGTATTCTTAATCCATAATATTCGTTATAGAGTCGTCATCTAAAAAAAAGATGTATCTCAGTCACGCTTTGTTTGTGCCTGTTCATATGAGTACCTTGAGGATCTTGAAGTACATGGGCCCATACGGCCCCCATCCCCGGGTCAAGCGGAATTAGACACAAGTTACGAAACGTAGCGCCATAGATCTTGCACGCTACGTTCGTATTTTGCTATCAGCATGCGATATGTATCGCCAAATTTGAGAAACTTCAAGTGGAGGCGCTTGGTGGAATAGCCCTGTTTTATAAGTTTCTGCAACAATGTTTTGTGACGTTGATTAAAATCATCACATTTAACACAGGATCTAGCAAATGCTACTAAGCGAGATATGTATACGCCATATGCAGGTCCCACTGGAATATTACTATCCAGAAAGGGATAGTTTACGATGTCGAAATTGTAATCATCTCTTTGTCATAAAGTCGACGAGAGAGAATGCCCGCTTCATTTTTATAGAGATAGAGATCTAAATAAGATGTGCCTGTAGGGCTATCTGTAGTTTCCTTCAAATCCAGTGAAGGTGGATTTATATCCTTCACTGCGTCATTTATATAGCGATTATCCACAGCGAGAAGATCGTCTATATAGCGTTTGGTGAATGAGAAGGAACGGGCTTTGAATGGATCGGTTTTTGAAAGCGCCTGCATATAGTCATATTCATAAGAGAACAGATACAGGTCAGCCAACAGGGGTGCACAGTTAGTACCCATTGGAATACCTATATGCTGCTGATATATTGTGTTGCCAAATTTCACATAGATATTTTTAATGAGAAATTCAAGCAACTCTATAAACAAAGAAACATCCCATGAATGATATCACACTCATTCACACTCAAGTTTGTTTCACTCATATGGTGACAGTCATAGTGGACTAGTGTAGTCAAGACAGTATCCGATATCATGCTATCTGAAAATATCAGCATATATGGAGTCGGGTGAGACTTAGTTTCAGAAATAGAGGGAATTAGGCTATGTTCCGAATGTGGGGAAGAGGGGAGATACCCCCAGGGTGCAGTGAATGGGTGGAGCCCATGCAGCATCTGGTATGGCATCTGAGAATATCAGTATATGGGGTCGGGCGAAGCTTAGTACACATGATACATGGTAGAGCTCAAACTTTCACAAAACTTGTATCCTGAAATGTTCATGACGAACAACCAGTCAGCCAGACATCAAGCCATAGGACGGCTATTGCTTCGCAATCCGTCCAAAAACTGAATGTACATGTTAGTCTCCTTTGGAATTCGTTCTGCACGAATTGAAGTGTTATTCTTGGTGCATTGTATTACTAAATTTTGGAATGAAATCCATACTCTGTAATTGAGGTTACAATATCAAACAAGCAATAAACAGATGTATGTGAAAAGACAAGCCCAAAAACCAAGAGGCTTTCTGTTGCCAGGTGTTTGAGACAACTGGACTTTGACCATGAGCCATAAGCTGTCCTCAACTATTTCATGGTTTTCTCAAGACTGTCCATCATATTAACATTTGATGCCAACCCATATTCAAAGTGTTAATGCATGGACACAAAATATCTTTTCTTTACTTTGTTTCTTTACTCGAAGTTGTGGTGAAAGGGATATTAAGGCTGGACATATGCAGGGGTCAAAATATTCAAAATAATTTACCTGTCACTCAAGACAGGTGGCCAAAATGTTTACCTGTCATCTTTAAGAATTACCTGAACATGCAATCGTAACATGAACATGTAACTCGAGATTAATGACAAAGTTAGATGTTGCAAGACACTAATAAATTAATGACACCTTGTTTACTTGCACTTATTAGCAGGTGTTTTGAATGAATTTTGTTGAAGATATATTTTGAACACCAAAACAAAATTATTGGCTACCTGTCAATAGAGACAGGTACTTTGTTTCTCTACCTGTCTCTTTCAAAAAATACCTGTCAGAGACAGGTAAACCGGTGTAAATTTCGACCCCTGATATGGAATGCTGCAGTAATCTTTATGAATAAGTGGGGGCCCTGGGGGGGATGTGGTTTAATGTAACACTCAAAGTTATTTCACCAATATAGTTACAACCAGTTTGAACTCGGAAGCCGGAGTATCCGGAGTGAACCATCAGCCGTCGGCGAGTAACGGGCAGACTTTCACACATGCACCAGCAGGGCTCAAACACAGGCCGTTTCAGCAGTGTGGGGCTAGCGATCACCAATCACCCACTGAGGCCCCCCCCCATGAATAGGTTATTGGATCAGCCCACACAATTCGGAAAACTCGCCTCGGCAAAAATTATGTCATATTAAAGTAATTCCTATTAACACAATGTTAAATTGTGTTGAGGTGATCTGATTATGCTACGGCATTTACCTCGGCAATTGCTGATTGCCGAGGTGAATTGTGTGGGCTGTTGGATTATCATGGATGGTAAAGCTTTCTGATAACTGGACAGTTTGCATGTTAGGACAACCTGGAAATTACAATATACATTGCTATGAAAAGCACCAGGCTAAAAATTGTTATTCCAAACGAACTGTTAGTGTTACTCGCAGAAGTCTGGAGCCATTTACTTGAGGGATTATTATCTGGATTTGCAAATATTACCTTCTGATAGTTCATTGCAAGTCTGCAGTTCCTCACAGAGCCCACCGCTCTCTTCACTCTTCATGCTCTTGTGACATCTTTGCGATCTTCAATATGTTTGGTACATATCGGCTTTGTTAGAAGTTTCGATCCCGTGTCCTCTGAATATAGCATCGCAAATTCTTGATCAATCTGAAAATGAATATGTATTTACATAAATATTAATTGACAATTGACTGGATAGGACTGTCTGATGGAAATCAACGAAGCAATACTTGATTCCACTGTGACCGGGTATATAAAAAAATTTCCAATTGCCTGAAGGCAGGGTTGTCCTGCATGCGTATTTCAACAGAAGAAGTCACAAGAAGAACAAGAATGCGATCCTCCCACAGACCTGCATGCCGAATCAAACAGGTTGGGGAAAATACCTTGATCGAGGTATTATACCTTGATAGGGGTGCAAATAACACCTCGATCAAGTTATAGGCATATACCTCGATGGGTATAGGGCTATGTCAGCTTCAGTTTTTATATATTTATGGAAAATGCGAACATCCCCACATACCCCGGACTGCATGGATCTTTCAACAACATCTATGGCTTCATTGTTGGAATGTTCCATGATTTCCATCAACTTACTGCTTCGTTTTATGCGACTATGTAACCATTCAAGTTAGCCACTCTAAGTCTAATATTTACAAAATGAAACATGGCTTCAAATGACATATTCGGTGAAATTCATTCTGTAAATGAAAATAGCATGGGATTGCATACTTCGATCTCAAAGTCATATCCAAGCTGCATGAATGTAGATGCATTGACTGATGAATACATTAGATTAAATTGTCTGATGCAATGCACAATCTCCTACATGTAGCATGCACACACATGGCAGGGTCATAATGCCTAGAGCAGAGGTCTGTTTTTATGTGCACATGCTAGCAGTTTAGATTTTGTGTCTTGCTAGCAGTTTAGATTATGTGTCTGTCAGTTTGCTTTGATTTATTAACTAGGCCTAGCCTCTCAAATCCTGCAATTTGTGTATGACCTTTACATGGAAATATGCCACCACATGCCATTTTCATTTAGAAAATATATTTCACCGAAGATGTCATTTGAAGCTAGGTTTCATTTTTGAAATTTTGAAGTGGCTAATTTGAATGATTAGTACGTCGCATAAAACGAAGCAATAAGTTGCTGTGAAAATCATGGAACAATGAAGCCATAGATGCTATTGAAAGATCCATGCACTCTGGGGTACGTGTGGATGTCCCTTTTTGATAAATACATAAAAACTGAAGTTGACATAGCCCTACACCCCAACGAGGTATTGGCCTCAAGCATGTCGAGGTGTTTTCCCCAACCTTTAAATAATAAAGACTTTAGGTATGCGAGCAGGGAAAGACATATGTTCAGTGGTAGGGCAGTCAGGGCTCGAAATTCCCACAAGCCCGGCAGCCCGTGGCTGGTGAATTTAGAACTTGTCTGGTTGAATTTAGTTCTGAAGCTAGCTAACCAGCCACTCTGTAATTCAAGAATTTCAGCTCAGTGTAATGAAATATACCTGTTATGATCTCTGTTCTATGATCGCAAATGAATAACACACGATAATGTTCATAACTTCAACAACTGTATTTAGCTGAACAACTTGGGCGGAAGTACATTAGAGACCAGTGCGCATGCTCACATAGAGGGTACCTTAAAGTTCTGACTGGGAACCGGAATGGATTAAGTACTAGCTGTAATATCACAACATCCCCTTTTCTCTAAAGATTTATATAATCAAAATATATAAAAGGTGTATGACTAGACAATTAATTCTATCGATATGTGAGCACCGTACTGTAATTACGCGATTACAGTGAAATAAAGTTTTGATTAGATATTGAATTATTGTATTCAGTTGGTTATTGAATAGTTCAGTTCTTCTGATTTCAGTTCTTCAGTCGTGTTAATTTGTGGCTCAATAGGTGACGTAACCTTAATCAAAATTGTCAACTTTATATTCTCGTTAACTATTAAAATTATGGATAACTGATACCATATGAAAAGTAACTGAATGATCGTCATAATAGACGTCAGTTCATGAGTTCGCAAGATACGTGTCCATGACTTGTGGTGCTTTTACGATTCGGCCACTGCGGGTTGTATAAGCCGAACTATTGGATTGACCAGATGCCAAACTACCCTTCTCGACAGATGAAGGAGGGCGAATGGCCATACTGCCCTTCACAGATGGTAAAGGAGGGCCTTCAGCCTCACTACCCCCAGAATTGGGAGGGCTGTTTCTGGTATGATGCCATGAGGTTACATCTGATCATGATGGCTTCCATTTATCCGAACTCCATGAGGAGGGAAAATATTGCGTGTGTTATTCATTTGCGATCATAGAACAGAGATCATAACAATACCAGCCCGATGGTCTAGCAAAGTTTTATGGTAAATTCATGCCCTGGGGCAGGGCTTGTTTTTTCATGGAAATCCGATTCCCGTCAGCACTCCCGCAAAATAATTTACGGGAATCCAACAGATTCCCATAAAATAATAGAAATGATAGCATTGGATTCTCGTGGATTCCCATAGAGCTGGGTTGCGAGAATCTACATGTATTTGAATTCCCGTGAATCTTAGTATTAAAAAAATGGTAAAATTGGTCGAGTCCCGAGCGGGATTCGAACCAGCGACCCACAGAGTAATGCACCTAACAGCTAGCACTATATGTCGGCGATCTAAACCACTCAGCCATCGAGCTTCCCACAAATTAGAAGGTAGCAGACCGGCAGTATTGAAAGCGAACACAGATTACCCCTCCGATGATCGTAATGACATAGCTTCCATATAGCTGAATACATACGAAGCTTTATTTTCTGTGGCTTAAAAAGTGATCGTAAAACAGTATTTTTTTTAGTCAACCAATTTTCAGCACTAGAATCTGTGCTAGCTAGACTAAGACAGCGTAATCCCAGAACTAACGAAAATAATGTTATATGATCACTTTCTTAATGACAAAGGAATATATCTTCCTATACAGTTCCTGTCAAATGTAGAAGATGACACTGATTTACTGGAAATGACGCGAGTTTGCTGCCATTTCACTGTGAACATTAGTTCGCAGACAGGGAGGGGTGGTCGAAGGAAACCAATGACTGCGCCCCGTGTCACATGACATAAACACATCTGTCGAAATGGGATTGTCGTCCGACTTGCGTGGAATGAACATGATAGTCATCAATCATGCTACCTATATTGGTCGGCGATAAAATGGACTTCCCGTGTGATGAAAACTAGAAGTATATACCCTGGAAACCAATTAAAAAAAAAAAATACTTCCAACTACACCAAGAAGTAGAAATTTTGACAGACAAATTAAACTTCCCCCACACATAAGCAATCCACATAGAAAGTCACCACATGCTCTGAACGCGCGCATGTGAGAGGTGCACGAGATTTGATCTGTACGAGAACCGATCCAGAACCCGTAATTATTCACGAAAATTGTATAAAAATGACGCCTGTAATGTCTCATTTTTCCGGGGCTCTTACTGCAGGGTCAACACACTCATACTTCACTCCTTGGCAAACTGAAAAAAAAATGAGAGGTTCTTTGTCACGCCCCCCCCCCCCCCCCCCAGGCACCAACACATATTTGTATTTGTTCATTCAATTACATCGGATGTGTTATGTTACCACCCATGACAATTTAAACATAATAGTATGGGGATTTTCCAGATCTCCGTTTAATCATAATTTACTAGGTAATCACAGATCGGAACTGAGGATAATCCGAAAGGCCTAAATGTTCACATTTCAGCTTTCTCGGTTCAGTTGCACTCGGTGACTCGCTCGATGATGGCGCGAACAAGGATTGCCAACACCCGAATCAGAGTGCCGGAAAGGAGAAGAGCATCAAGATCAACAATAACAACAAGTTAATAATGTACCGTATTCAATCAGTTACAAAGAAAATTAACAAAATAACAACAACGAAACTTACCGAAACGGCACGTTGAATTTTCCCACACATTACGCTGATAAACAGCTTGTATCACTGACGTCCCTATACTCTCCTCGTTCAAGGAGAGAAGGGGCGCCAGTGATACAAGCTGAATAGTATGAGCGTACCCACACACAGGCAGGCTCATGCTTTCCAGCAATGGCAGAAGTATCACGTGAAGCAAGAGCCAATCAGATTACTCACTGTCTCCGCGCGCCACCGTGCATGGCGCGAAAATAACACAACATTGTTTAGATGTTGTTAAAATCCGAAGAGTCTTTAAGATTATGACACTTTAAATGTTATAACACTAGTATTCAACATTTTAAAGTGTTGTATTGAGTATAACACTTAGAAAGTGTTACCATTACAACACTTGTGTTTTAAGAGTGTATAGTTTCCTTCAAATCCGGAGGTGGATATTTATCCTTCATTTATATAGCGATTATAAACCAATCATGATAATGTCACTCTCATATGAATATTATTGATATATTTTCTACATAACCCATTATATTACGATTGTCACAGCGACACAGCTCACCAATTACCAATAAACGAGTTGTCAGAGCATTTCCATTATAGCTATCTAGATTTGTATCTAATGCCGCTTATGCCGGTGCTACTCTCTAAAAACAGTTGTGTACCAAAAGTACACAAACTGTGTACACAAGGTACACATCGCTGTAACAAAATTGAACATCTACAATCACTGTGTAGCCGTGATACACAATTTGTGTAGAAAAAGTACACAAATTGTGTACTCCTGATACACATTTTTTGTAGATGTGCAATTCTGTACAGAACTGTTTTTTCAGAGTAGGGGCCTTGTGGTCATGTCATCCAAGTTGCCACATGAACAGGTACAATAAAAGCGTACCTGAGATAAACACATATCACTAATCGCTAGATTCTTGGTATGTGCTTTAGAATAGGTTAACCAAAAGACTATACTGTGAAGTCATGTGGCGATGTCAGTATGTCGGCACCTCTTTCCACTTCCCTTATATGTGTTGCAATTTAGCTTATATTTTGTAGGCCGAGATCTCCATGAAACAGCCAGGAGTTAAAGATAAACGCAACAATAAAAGGGTTGTGGAAAAGGATACCGGCGTACTGACAAGAAGTCATATTACCCCACAGACAAATGTACTGATTGTATAATTCTAAAAACTTCACAAGAACCAAAACTGAACACCGTGATGATTTGTATCCCAGCCACGCATTTATTGTTGCTGTTCATGTGGACATTGCGAATGACATGACCACACGGCCCGTAACACCGGCTTCAGCGGTATTAGCGGTATTTCAGAGCGATGATGTAATAGCTCTACTGAGTTATGTGACCGCCCGACTTAGGCTTGAGGTCCAATTCTGGTGTTGAAATTTATGCTGAGGCTCTGCCCTGGAAATTCGTTCTAAATGATATTTGACATGGCCAACTTACAATAGCCTGCTAGAGTCCGAACTGTTTGTGGTATGCTGAACGCGACGTTAAATCTTAATTCTCTGTCTCTCTGCGGTATGATAGGACGGATCTGTGGAATGACTCCATACGCTCGCTTTCTTTTGATAACGAACTGGTCCATTCGTGTTAACTTCTTAAATCTGATGATATAGAACACTGTACAAATACGGGTACATTATTTTCTTGAGATTTTTTTCTTCATTTTCTAATACTGTATTTTCTTCTTCCATGGAATTGCCTTGGGTTTACAACAGAAGCCTTTAGACATGTTAGAAATTCACCAACATCAAGTTTAAGGAAAGATGTTGAACATCTCATTCTAAAATTTCACCGACATTAAATTTTTGGAAAATTGAGAGAATTTTCAGAATTTGGTTTCGGACTATATTTCAAAGCCTTTGATGGTATAAATTCTGTCTCGCCGAGTACAGAATGTGTGTACATGGTGAGGTACTAATTTGTTAGGGAATGTGTATCTTGAGTACACAGAAAAATTTGTACACGAAATACACAGTATTGCTGTGTATAAAACGGATACAGTGTTCAAATATGTGTACTCTACATACGCATACATACACATTTTGTGTTCTTCAGGTATAGACTTTTGTTGATGTTCAATTTTTTTTAAATTCATTGCGTACCTGTGATACATAAATTGTGTACTAATGTACACAGAATTTTTTAGAGAGTGAAATTATAGAGAATATGGAACTAATTATAAGAATATGCGACGAAGCTACAGACCGGAAGTTGACAGTCTACATGTATATCGGATTCAAGATAAATAGTTTTCTCACATCACAACGGCCAAAAGCAACTCGTGTGATAACAATCAGATAAATGACAACTCGTGGTGATAATCTATATGTATCCTGGTAGCTGCAGATGAATTTCATATCCATTCGACTGATGTATTCCCTCGGGTTACAGTTGGACAAGGTTTATACGGAAGTTAATATTTCTAGGCGACGAGAGTCTGTGTTCCATCTGGTAACCGAACCCCACGTAAAAGACAGAATAACAATTATATCCATGATAATAGGCTATTAGATTGCCGAGACGATGATGTAGCCATTGTTTGTTTCACAATAATAGCATATTCAGTGGCCCATGGGCATTCGTTTTAGTTTTATCCTGACAACCCTTGTGAATGGGTCACGAGACATGGCGAATGTCCCGAGAGAAACGGAACTTCCGGTAACATACAAGCGCGATATTACCCTTACGTAGAGAGGAAATCGATTTCGATTTTTCATAGATACGGTTGATGTGAATGTTGTATTGAATTGAATGTCACCGGAAGTAGACAGAACATCCTTATTTAATTGCATAGTCAGGAGAGAGAGAGAGAATAAGGTTTAACGTAGTGTTCAGCAATATTTCAGATATATAGGGAAGATTCAAACTAAATTTTAAGCATTCCAACAAAAACAAGTTAATAACCCAGCAATCCAGAAGTAATCAAAAACACACCAAATACAATGTACATACATTAAAATTTATACAACAAACCGATTTCTCTCCGATAACCTAAATACATTCTTCTTTTACCCGACTAAAAAGATCTTCTAAATTAGCTGCTTGATGAAAAGAATCTCTTACAATTTTAAAATCCATACAGTCGATCAGAATATGTTGTCAATAGTGAGAAGCGTGGGTGTTACGGTCTCTATTTCCTTACTTATTCAGATTTTTATCGATATTCCGTATTTTTCACCTATCTGGTTTATGGGTTGCTTTTGTTCATTTTTCTGTCATTTCTGGTATAAGCAGTTCTGAAGATAAATACGAACAGGAGCACTGTGAAAGCGACCATCGCATTTTTCTCTGCTACTTCTCACCAACCAAACACATTCATAGAAATATTTTTATCGCGGTGGAAACCTTTAGGCTAAAGTGAAAACACCTTACCGCGACGTTTTCGCCGCGGTAAGAACGTTTCCAGTTGATGTAAAGCTTTTCATAGCGTTTAAAATTTTCCACCCTGGTGTGAAGGTGAAGCATTTCTCTCAATCATCTTGTATTTATTTATTATATTTCGTTCATACACAATTGGAATTGAAATAGGTCATACGAAATAGGTATTTCGATTATTGACGCGGAAATGATTTTATGGAGGCTATTTTCTCGGCTATTATGTCTGTACATAGTATTACCAGATGTGTTTTTCATGTTGTTGGCATTGTGGGAAGTTGATGCTGGGTCGACATCGGGCCTTATAAAGACTAGTCTTTTGTGTTAAATGGCGTCATTTTCATCTGACGACGATACAGCTCACCAATCCCCAGTGTACGAGTTGTCACAGTGACACAGCTCACCAATTACCAATATACGAGTTTTCAGATCATTTCCATCATAGCTCTCTAGATTTGTATCTAATACCGCTTATGCCGGTGCTAGGGGCCGTGTGGTCATATCATCCAAGTTGCCACATGAACAGGTACAATAAAAGCGTACCTGAGATGCAACACATATCACGAATCGTTAGATTCTTGGTATGTGCTTTAGAATAGGTTGAGCGCCGCATTGTGGTTGCCTCGAGCTCGGAACGACAGCTGGATGATACGCAGGTGAAATAACCAGGCAAAACGCGCAAACTGCTTTATTGGTTTAACTTTGTTTGTACCGTGCACTCAATGTTTTTCTCTGTTAATACCACTTTCACATCTTAGGTATGTCTACATGAACACTAGTTTCCCTAATACCTCCTTGCAACTGACACTAAATGAGGTTGAGGATAGTCTTCCTCGAAAGCTTGTGACTATGAATGTATATAACATCTTTGACATCGTCGCAGTTATTTTAGCTTCCGTCAAATATCCTTGTATGCCATTCAGTATGTGCTGAATCCCGGTACATCAGTGTGAATGATTTATATGTAATATATGTTTGCCATCAGTAGCCCCAATCTTAAGGAATGCTGATCCATTAGTCTGGGCATTGACACTAGATATTTATCTTGGTCAGAAATAATTGCTTCCATTGGCTGAATAACATGAAATGTTTATCCGAAATAATATCTTACTTCGCTCTTTTCACTCTTTACAAAAGTCACGAACGATGTAGGGCTGGATGACCAGGCTACCATACTAGACAAGTTAATTGCCACTATAAATTGTTGGTTTGTAGCGTCATTATTTATCAACAGTAAGTGCAGTATATGGATATTCGTTTGTTCACTACGACATAAGGTCGTATTGACCATTATGATATTGGATTGTTCTAGAAAAGAATATCTAGAAAGAGCCTGGTAGAAAGGAGAGAGAGAGGGATAACTGAGGTTTAACGTCGAGTTTAGCAATATTTCAGCTATATAGCGACGATCAAACAAAATTCTAAGTATTCCAACAAAAACAAGTCAACAACCCAGCAATCCAGAAGTAATCAACTCAACACACCAAAAACATGTACATACATTAAAAACATATGCAACAATAACCTAAAATACTTTTACCCGACTGAAAAGATCTGCTTGATGCTTGATGAAAATAATATTTTACAATCTTAAAATCTATACAGTCGATCAGAATATGTTTCACTGTGAGATTTTTGTTGCATGGAATACACCTTGGGGCTGGCTCCTTTTTCAGTAAATGTTCGTGAGTTAATCAGGTATGACCGATTCTACATCGCCTAATTCATGGTTTGATCGAAAGATTTCTGGCTACTCAGATGAATACATCCTACAGATGGGGGGACTTATCATGATGACCTCCCTTGACACCCGGAATAGCTTTATTAAATAAAAATCTAGAGGGTATCTCTCAACGAATGGTTTCTTCTTAAACCATCGAGATTTTAACTGATGAATAAATTCTCTATCAAAACATTCACTGGATAAGGAGCCACAATTTATACAGCTTGTCGGTGCTGCTCTCTAAATGTATAGCGCACGAAAACTGATATGTATTAAGGAATTCGTAGATGTAAAAACAGCAAGTCTGGAAAATGCACAAAAGAAAATTATCTCTGCCTCCATCTCTTAAATTGGAGTCGGTCTTCAGAACGATCCGTTTATTGTCGACTTCTTAGCCTGTTAAATGAAATAGGCATACACAGACCGCTAAAAAGATTACATCGCCAATGCACGAAATTATGACAAATTTGGTACATCAAGATTCGGCAAATGAACTGTCTGCTTCTGTTGCATCGGCAGCGAACTGATTGGAGAATTTGTTGTTGATCACAATATCTTTCCGTTGAGCAAAAGAATGGTGCATGATTTGTATTGTGAATATGATTCATAATGCGAATATAGAGAATCTGCCAACCTTTTCATTTTTATGTTCACTATGGGTTAACCCAATATATTAAACCGAACACTGCACTTTACCCTTCCCCCCCCCCCCCTCCATTCCCCCGCCCCATGAGACTCTTGTTCCGGCAGGCTCATTTCATTTTTATGTTTACTATGTGTCAGGATATGGGTTAACCCAATATATTAAATCAAACACTCCATTTTACCCCCCCCCCCCCACACACACACACATGGCACCATGAGACTATTATTCCGGCAGGCTCATACGAGGAAACAATTATCCCATTCACTGAAATGATGTATTACCTTTACCGTTGATGCTAATACACATGTTTATCATGATTTGAGCAAAAACATGACACCTCAAATCCCAGTTAAATTTGTACATGATGCAGGCCTTCAAGCGGCCAACGGTGAAAATATAGGAGGAAATTTGCCAACATACAGAAGAAATATAGGAATTTCCCAATTAAAATATAGGAAATAAAGTGTAAGACATGTCACAACTACATTCTAAGTTCCAAACTTGGTAATTTTCTGGTATTTAATCAAATTATTTCCACTGAATGCTGTGTTATCGGTGGTGATTGACGAGACTCCTTCATTTCAGAGTATTGGTGAAAGTATTTATGAGAAAAAGTCACAATATAGGGAATATAAGTGTTGAGTAAAATATAGGAAAATGGAGGAATTACTCAAAAATATAGGAATTATAGGAGTCACTTGAAAGCCTGATGATGTAATGCGAAGTTTGATAATTAAAAAAAGCTCGGATTCGTTTTGGTTTGAGGTGTCATTTTTGTTTTGTTCCACTGAAAAATCCATTTAGTGAAGGCCTCAAATATACTAAGACAGTCTCTATAATACTCTCTGATCAACCATAAATCCATTTAACTTTTGTAATTATTTCTAACCTGAGCCGCTGCTATGTGGACTTCAGCAAAAGTTAACATTTTGGATCGGAAAGTATTAGTTTCATTAACGTCAGTCATATAGGAATTATTTACTGCTGAACGCCTATGCCTCTGAATCTTACTGGCTCACACGAACAGAATGAACAAATCTAAGCAAATATGTCGTCCATCAATTCGTCGACTGAGCATTTAACCTGATCTTTACTATGTCGGGTAATCTCGGATTTTCGTGAAAAGGAAGGAGACACAGCATGAATTAATTTTCCGTCTTCGAATAAGCCGTCCTTGGAATAAGTCCCTGATATCAGTTCTGTTGACAACAGAATTTGCGTTTGTCCTGTTAAGCAGATTACGAACAACGCAAAGTCAACACAACGAAATGTAGAACAAATAGCCGATATATTAGAAATTGGATGATTTAATTGTCTGAATTTGCACGAGAATATATTGGAGGGTTGAACAAACCGAACCTTAGATTTACCAACAAAATATACAATTATACTGAATATGGAACTGAAGAATATGCGGCATTTCACATTCAGCTCCGTTTTAATGTGAGATTCGTATCTTCACAACGTCAACGTTTCTTTTATGATAACATGCCATGGTCACGTAAAACAAGTGATCTGATTGGTCAATATAAACAGGATGCTTCTTTGATGATCGACTGAAATTTACAATTGCGTTTTCCATGAACACGATTAATTTTGATGTGTACCAGGGGTATCTAGGATAGAGATTATCTACTATAGAGATACCCCTGCTTTCATTATCTAGAATAGAGATACCCCTGGTCGGCGTATCTAGGATAGAGATAATCCTGGTTGGTTATCTAGGATAGAGAGATAAGCCTGTTCGAAGTATCTAGGATAGAGATAGCATTGGGGTATCCGGACAGAGATACCCCAGTCAAGATATCTAGGATAGAGATAACCGCGGTTGGGATATCTATGATGAAGATAAGCCTGGTTGAGGTATCTAGGATAAATATTAAACGCAACATTAAAAGGGTGATGGAAAACGTTGCCGGGGTACTGACAAGTAGTCACATGACCCCACAGACGAATATGCTGACTGTAGCTTCCTAAAAACATAAAACGTATAACCCTTGGTTGGGATATCTATAGAGATAAACCTGGTTGGGTTATCGGAGATAGAAATACCCCTGGTTTTAGCGGGGATGGAGATTCCAAAGATGAAGAAGTTGTTACAATGAAGATAGGATGTTTTACATGGACTCTTAAGATTGAAGGTTACCTCCTCGTGTCGCGTAGTTTGGTGTATTATAGTACTTGGGACGTCTATTCCATAAATATCTGGTTGTTATTGAATTTTGCCCGCTGCATTTGTTCCAAGCTCTGGTCATGTTTTCGTAATGCTATGCACCGTTCAGACACAATCCGCTTACCTTGCTCTAACACAATATGATGATCGTCTATGAAGATATCCTGTAACATTCAATTCTTTGGAGTGCAAACAATCACGTACGCGCTCTACGTAGTCCAAACCGCACACCATGCACATCTGTCTCATGGAGTGTTTTACCTGTATGACATAACTATAAGACGAACAATACAACCTGATTTCATTACAAAGGTACTGGCATCGTGTAGATGTTTGTGTCAGATGACGACTGCAATTCCAAGGTTGTGCTAGCATTTTGGACCGGCAATATCATTTTAAAGCCTGTCTGCATCTGCTGAAATTGGCCAGAGTAGACCTGCTCCGGTATAGAATCGATGTATGAGGCGTGAACATGTATATGTGTGTAGAATTATTTCTCTTAATATTCTTCTAGCTAGTATAGTTAACTAGTGTTTCAATGGATTAGATTTTTACAAATGAGGCATGGAATAATTCGAAAAAGTATTGCCAGTGCACGACCTCAAACGATAGCTGTGTTTATTCACTTGTAATCCACCAGCAAACATTGTTCGCAGACTTCTGAATCTGTATTGCTTCGGATTAAGCCTCCTGTGGCAGCATTGCAGCATTAACCTCCAACTGGTAAGTTTTACTTGTATTGCAGGCATTCCCTCAACTTATGTTTGAAAGTTGATGAATTTGGATCAAATTGGAAATTGAAATGGATTTGTACTCTTCTTGATCAGTAACCTTTACAGAAACTACGTGATTGGCTAAATGTTTCGCTAATTCTCCCTTCAAGCCAATGAATACACCGGATTTTTGAAATTTTGAATTGACCATTCAGGTGTTGAGAACTGGAAAACAGATTGATAAATTCGAAGTTCTATCAAAATTAATTGCATACGACAGGAATACGAATTAACATACTCCCTACCTGTCCTGGTCGATATCTTGGAGGGGGGGGAGAGGAGGGTGTACGCAGCCTGGGGGCGGAAATCGCCGTCCCATATATAATTTCGCTATCCCTACAGCTAGTGTGCCGGAACAACACTATCTTTGGGTCAAGGTCTAATGGAAAATGTTTAAGAACACAAGAACGGGATAAAAACTTAGTAAAGTAGGCTCTCATTTGCAAATTGTCCGGTAATGAGTGAGTGAGTTAGTGAGTGAGTCAGTCCATCCGAATAATTTCGTCGGCAAAATAAGCAGAACCGTTGACATTAGAACCTTGATTTTTGGCATGAAGGTGCATTAGGGAATTGTTACCAGCAAGTTCTGAGCTGACTTACTTTTGATAAAAATTTGACCTACTTAGGTGACCTATAACATTACGGTTGGACCCCCAAGTCATCTTCCTCACCCTACTTCGTAGGTTCTGTGACGTTAGTCACACTACTCATGTAATAATCTGATATGAAATAAAATAGTTTTTGTTCACTTTTCCTCGCAGGAAAGCAGGAATTCTGAAGAAAGGAAAGAGAGAATTCAGGTTAAATGTCGCGTTCAGCAATACTTCAGCTATACAGCGACGACCAAACAAAATTTTTAAGTATTTCAATAAAAACAAGTCATGAAAACAGCACACCAAAAAACATGGACATACATTAAAACTTATGCAACAAACCGATTTATCTCAAAAAACCTAACATAGTCTTCTGTTACCCGACTAAAAAGATCTTTTGAAGTAGTTGATTGATAAAAAGAATCTCTTAAAATTTATACAGTCGACACGAATATGTTTCACTGAGATCTTCGTGGCATGGAATACACCGTGGGGCTGGTTCCTTTTTTAGACTTGATCGAGAGAGAGAAAGAGAAAGAGAGAATTAAGGTTTAACGTCGCGTTTAGCAATATTTCAGCTATATAGCGACGATCAAACAAAATTCTAAGTATTCAAGTTACTAACTCAGTAAACTAATGCGTTAAAACAGGTACAAACATTAAAATTTGTACAACAAACCGATCTCTCTCAAATAATCTAAAATACAATTTTCTTTTACTCGGCTAACAAGATCTTCCAGCTTAGCTGCTCGATAAAAAGTATCTCTTATAATCTTAAAATCTATGCAGTCTATGAGAATATGTTTCACCGTGAGATATTCATGGCATGGAATATACCTTGGGACCGTGTTTTTTATAGTAAATATGTATGGCCGATCCTACATCGTCTAATCATGGCCTGATCGAAACGTTTCTGTCTACTCAGATGAATATATCATACAGTTTTTGAAACTCGTGGAGTTTGTTATCAACCACAGCATCCCGTAAACATTGAAACAGGTTTCTCACATAAGCACAGACAGAGGATCTGAAATCGCTATATGTGATTCCGACAGGATCAACCTCATCACATTTCAGAGCAAATTGTAGGGTTCTGATTGGTTGATTGGCCTACTGTATCAGACCGTATGGCAAGACTCAGTTGACCACAGTCGGTATACCAATTGAGAGTTCTCGTATACCAATGCTGTCGAGGACGGGCGTGCTCATATACCAAAGCAGTCAACGACGCCCGTGCAACACCTGCAGACAAAGACTGTTTCAGACGAATTTGTCTGCGCGAGTTTGTTCTCGTGCGACAATTTGTGTGAGGGAAATAATAAATTATCCTCGGAAGCTTTTTCGGAAGCTTTATACCACATAAACATGAACGACAGAATGCCAGCTAAGTATTTCATCCAGTTTATTGCTCATCGCGAAACAGATGAAAAGGAATCAACGTAGCATGTCCGACTACGGTCCGTAGCGATATCTTTACGTTATTGAACGTTAATCTTTCTGTCAGGTTGATGATATATGTTGCACCAACGAGGAAAATGACCCTTCAATGTGATAAACTCGTTATACCAGTCTTTGCGTGGATATCCAGTCTGATATTTTGTCTCAAAATAAATATCTTCTCGACGAAATACCAGATTGTATACCCACGGAATAGCCTGGTATATCTTATAATATCTAGGGCTGCCAGTCATTTTATCAGCTTCAGTATTACCTTTGATGCCAACGTGGCTGGGCAATCAACAAAACGCAACATCAATCTGTTGATAAAATCTACCGTCATATAATTGTAGAATGTTCAAAATGGTGGGGTGTGTTGAAGTTCCACTTTCAATCGCTTGAAGGCATGACAGTGAATCTGAGAAAATGACGTTTTCCTCCTATAGTAGACCCAATATCTTCTAAAGCTAACAACAGAGCTTTGGCTGGAAGTCGTGAGGTTTTAGTTTCGGAACTAAAGATAGGAGTACACGCTACTCTCTCACACTGCTTAGAACCATCTGTATAAATAGCTTGATGAGATCTGTCTCTCAACAGACCGAATTCTTGTGTATAAACGAGATGGCTCGTGGTGCCTGCCTTTCAATATTTCGTCATTGTAATATCTACTTCTGGTCTGGCTAACTGCCATGGTGAAACTGGTAAGAGCTTATTAGCTCAATTTTACTAAGCTTAATACCAGCTGCTACAATGTGTGTTTTCATACGAATTCCAAAAGGTGGAATAATGGAGGGTTTCTTCAAATACAAATCTACGTATTGAGGGTTGAAGACACAGTTATATGCAGGATTTGGGCGATTAGATCGCAATTTTGTGGTATATTGCAGTGCTAGTTGAATTCCTCGAAGTTCCAAAGGAGATTCATCTGCTTGGACATATAACCGGACGAGAACATCACTTTTCTGGTACCCCACACGGTCGTCATTTTGGATTTACCCATGATTCTCTTCTCGGGGGGTATGCAAATAGGTTCAAAAATAACCCCAATTTGATAAAAAAAAAAGTCACCGAGTGTCAGCTCTCAAGCTATTGTCGTTCAGGCAAAAAAGTGCAGAGGTGGGCGGAAAATCCCCCCCCCCCCTTCCAGGCCATGTATGTTAAAATACAAGCGTCAGATCTGGCATTCAGTAACCAACCGTCATCCATGCTGAATTTCGCCGCGTCCATTATAGGACGACTGCGAAATTTATGAGAATATTAACATTGAGCTCCAAGCATAACATAAATAAAACACTAGCTAATTTCTTTCAACAGAGGTTTAACTCTGCCAGGCCTGGGATGGGCATCATGGTCCTCTACCATACTTTCCATCCTATCTCCGAAAAGGCAAAAACTCGAAAGGTGACACTCCGTGACTAAGTAGTTTATCATATTGAGCCTATTTGCATACCCTCCGAGCAAAGGACCATGGTTCAATTTGAAAAGTGATGTTTTCGTCATTTTTCTCAAAATTTCTGTTTTTCTTCGAGGAAAAGTGGACTAGAGTTATTTTATTTCACATGAGATTATTATTTCCTAATATCTCATGCAGTTTGTGCGAAGAAAAAAAAATCGAAATATCGTCCAAAAATGCCTTTTTGGAAATGGCGTCACTTTGAGACATCATGGTGGCCATCTTGTATTGTTTACATTTTCTGATAAGAGCTTCACCCTGAGATAGAGTGTGGTAAGATTCAGCCTCCTAGCTCAAGAGGTAAGATTAATAGGTTCTCACATGAGTTCATTTCTAGACGACTTTTCCCACACGAGTTTGAGAAAAATGTGCCCTGCACGAGCTTTAGCGAGTGCAGGGCACATTTTTCTCAAACGAGTGTGGGAAAAGTCGTCTAGAAAGAACGAGTGTGAGAGCTTTTTTCTCATATAACATATCAGAGAAGCTAAAATAAAGGCTGACGTCCCATTTTCGACCGACGACGTTGTAAGCGCAAAACCAGGTCAAGCGCGCAATACTACTATTGGGCACTTTGGTCCATGAATGGGCTGAATCACACCCAGGCTACAAGCGCTGAATAAAAGAGAACAAGATTTTTGTAAGTAATACACCACTTTAATGACACCGAAATTGTTGAAATATTTCGCTGTTTACATTCGGCATACAGTGTAGCGTGAAAGTTCACCCAGTGCTAGTCGACTGACACTAAACAGTAACATTGTAACAAGCAGACGATGAAAATAGTGCGTGACGTACCGGCATGACGTCAGCTCATGGTAGACGATTTTTCTACAATGGCTTTCTCCCATAGGAAACGGTCATGTTATATGAGAAAAATATTTAGAGGGCGCGTGGCATATGCCGACAAGACATGGTGTTCGTACCTTCAAATCCGTACCACTGACCAGTATTCTCCAAATCAGTTTCTCAAGTATACTGTATCTCAGTCACGCTTTCATTGTGACTAGCCATGAGAACATCATGAAGAGAAATGTAATGTCATATATCTTACGTCGCTCCGATCGTATTTTGCCGTCAGTGTACGATACTTATCATAGATTTTGAGAAACTTTGGATGGAGGCGTTTTGGCACAAATTAAAAGTTCGTTCGATAAAATCTTTAGAAATAACAGCTAATCAACGGGCGACGAGGAAGGCTGGTTTGTTGTTTTCGTGGAATAGTTTATGCGAGGAAAAAACTTGTAGGGAGTGATATGGGGGCGTCAAGGGGTTTCGTTACCTTTCAGACGTAAAAATGTTGACTAAACCCCTATATAACGGTCTTATATTACAGTACCACTTGAAACAATAGCATGCACGAAAAAACCCTGATATTTTGACGATGTAGATTTCTATATAAATCATAAACGTATGAATGAGAGGATTCAAGAAATAGTATTCTGTCAACGATGTCCACTCAACATGCTATCTTAGCAAAAAATTGTATGGTGTATATTGAATTATTTGCTTATATTTTTATCGCATTTATCACTGATTGAACTGGGCCAAATAAATGGGACCTTCATCGTGCTGATCTCTGGCATTAGAGATAAGTATCAAACTCGCAGGTTAAAAGACAGGAGGAAACCTAGAATCCAAAAATGTACGTTGGTTAAAAATCAAAAGTAAATTCCATTTTTAACGCTGTCTGCCTCTGCTGAAATTTCACATGAGGCCAGAGTAGATCTACTCCGGTGTAGAATCGATCTATGAGGCGTGAACATGTATATAGAGAATTGTTTCTCTAAATATTCCTCTAGCTAGTATTGTCAACTGATGTATTAATCGATTAGATTTTTTACAAATGAGGCCAGGAATAATTCGAAAATGTATTGCCAGTGCACGACCTTAAACGATACCAGTGTTTATTCTCTTGTAATCCACCAGCAAGCATTGTTTGCAGACTTCTGAAGCTGTATTGCTCCGGAGAGAGCTCCATGTTGCAGCATTGCAGCATTAATCTTCAACTGGTGAGCGTTACTTGTATTGTAGGTGCTGAACATTTTGTTTAGAAGTTGATGAATTTGGATCAAATTGGAAATTGACATGGATTTAGACTATTCTTGATTAGATCTCTATCTCTATAAAAATGAAGAGGGCATTCTCTCTCGTCGACTTTATGACAAAAGAGATGATTACAATTTCGACATCGTAAACTATCCCTTTCTTGATAGTAATATTCCAGTGGGACCTGCATATGGCGTATACATATCTCGCTTAGTAGCATTTGCTAGATCCTGTGTTAAATGTGATGATTTTAATCAACGTCACAAAACATTGTTGCAGAAACTTATAAAACAGGGCTATTCCACCAAGCGCCTCCACTCAAAGTTTCTCAAATTTGCCGATACATATCGCATGCTGATAGCAAAATACGAACGTAGCGTGCAAGATCTATGGCGCTACGTTTCGTAACTGGTGTCTAATTCCGCTTAACCCGGGGCTAGGGGCCATATGAACCCATGTACTTCAAGAACCTCATGGTACTCATATGAACAGTCACAATCAAAGCGTGACTGAGATACATCATTCTTTAGATGACGACTTTACAACGAATATTATGGATTAAGAATACTGATCAGCGATACGGATTTGATATTTTTGGAACATCAAGATGTCTTGCCGGCATCATTGAAAACTGTTGACCGCTTCTCTCTTGCAGGAAACAAGCCTATGTTTATGTATACTATGATTGTCTTTTTGAATTTGGTGCTAATACTGTTATGTGGAAAATGGAATAGGTCTTTGGATTATGGACGCGGATATTCTCTAATGGACGACGGCTGGATTATGAATGACGGACTAGACGCTTGTAATGATAGGGTGATTAATAAGCACTATAGCCTAATGAAACTTTACAGAAACTAGTAAGTGATTGGCTAATATTTTGCCAATTCTCTCTTCAAGCGAATGAAGTCACCGGATTTCTGTTTGAAATTTTAATTGACCAATCATGTGTTTGAAAAAGGATTGATTCATTCAAAGTTCTATCAAAATTTATTACATACCACAAGAAAGAGAACTGACTTAACCCTATCTGACCGGGCGATTTGGGGGGAGTACCGCAACCTCGGGGCGGAAAGCGCCGCCCCGTATATACTTTCGCTATCCCTAAGTCTAGTGTGCCCAAACTTACCATACCATATCTTTGGGTCAAATTCTAATAGAAAATGTTGAAAAATCCAAGATGGCCGCCAGAATGTCACAGTGACGATTTTTCAGCCGGATTTCTTCGCAAAATTTCTTCGCATGATAGATTAGTAAATAATAATCTGATGTGAAATAAAATAGCTTTTGCCCACTTTTTCTCGCAGAAATTTGAAGAAAAAAGACGAAAACAATACTATTCTGGTACCCCACATGGTCGCCATTTTGAATTTACCTATAATCCTCTGCTTTGGGGTTATGCAAATAGGTTCAATATGACCCCAATTTGATTAACAACAAACTTACAGAGTGTCAGCTCTCAAGTTTTGGTCGTTCCGGAGATAGGAGCAAAAAACCAACAGGCGTGGGCAGAAAGTGCCCCCTCCCCCGGCCAGGTAAGGCTAAAAAACAAGCGTCAGATCTGGCATTCAGTTACCAACAGTCGTCTAAGCAGAATGTCCCCGCGTCCATTCTTGGAAGATTGGAACTCCAAGCATGACATGAAAAATAAATAAGACAATAGCTGATTTCTTGCAAGAGAAAAGGTTTTCAATATGGCGACAAGATAATCATGATGTTCGTATCTTCAAATCCGTACCACGGACCAGCGTTTCTCAAGTATACTGCATCTCAGTGACGCTTTCAGTGTGACTATCAATGATCATGAAGAGAAATCTAATGTCATATAGCTTATCTCGCTTCGATCGTATTTCGCTGTGAGTGTACGATATTTATCACAGAGTTTGAGAAACATTTAAGTTGTGCCAAACGCCTCCATTCAAAGTTCATTTCTTACAATCTTTAGAAATAACAGCAAATCAACTGGCGGCGAGGGAGGCTAGTTTGCTGTTTTCGTGGAATCTATTTATGCGAAGAAAAAGCTGTAGGAAGTTACCAGTGGGTGTCAAGGGGTTTCGTTACCTTTCAGACACAAAATTTTTGACTATAAACCCCTAAATATCAGTACTATACTGAAGTACTACTTGATAACGTAGCATATACAAAAAACCCTGATATTTTGACCATGTAGGTTTCTATATAAATCATATACGTATGAATGAGAGAACCTGAGAAATAACATGGATTTCAATGGGAATTTAGTGTTCAATCAAAAATGTCCACTCAACATGCTATCTTAGCAAAAAAAAATTAGCACGGTGGACACAGGTTAATCTTTTGTGTTAAATGCCGTCATTTTCATCTGACGACGATACAGCTCACCAACCCCCAGTGTACGAGTTGTCACAGCGACACAGCTCACCAATTACAAATATACGAGTTGTCAGAGCATTTCCATCATAGCTCTCTAGATTTGTATCTAATATCGCTTATGCCGGTGCTAGGGGCCGTGTGGTCATGGCATCCAAGTTGCCACATGAACAGGTACAATAAAAGCGTACCTGAGATACAACACATATCGTGAATCGTTATATTCTTGGTATGTACTTTAGAATAGGTTAACCAGAAGATTATACTGTGAAGTCATTTCTGAATTCATATAAATGCTGATTTGTCTATACTGGCAGAGTAGGTATCGGGTGACGTTCGGTAAACAAAAGGTAACGAAACCTGTTGAGTCAAAACAAGCACGAATATCGACACATGGATTAAAAACAATCAGATGGGATGATAATATACGACGCATTGGTCGAGTCTTAATTCGCTAAATTTGGGCATATTCCGAACTCTAATAAAATAAGTATCCTCCATGTCATCTTTATGGCAAATCCCCTGTCGTTCACGGCTTCGTCAGACAGACCATGGCTAGGGAAGGTAGATTGCGAGACACACTTCTCTATAGCAAGGTAGAGACTGGTTGACTCTTATAGATAAAAGAATATCCGTCAATATAATATGGATTTGTACAATAAAACTGACTGGGAACCTACTCACCAATTTGTCATTGAATTTCTTTCGAGAGGTTCAACACAATTTCGAAAATAAATTTCATTTTTCTAATATTTTGACAAGAGCAACCTTCAACATTGGAAAAAAA
Source organism: Hanleya hanleyi (assembly GCA_036873755.1). NCBI lineage: Eukaryota > Metazoa > Mollusca > Polyplacophora > Lepidopleurida > Hanleyidae > Hanleya > Hanleya hanleyi. Next base: position 56,127 of record JAVTVY010028701.1, read on the forward strand.
TGATAACATTAAGGGGTCACCAGGCTTATGTTTGCAAAATCTGGGATTTAATATGGTCTACTCTATCGATTTAACCCTTCTTTGACGAATGCCTGTATTTACATAGTAAAACTTCATATGTTTTAAGAAGTTACAATATCATTTTCTCCAAAATGCCTCAACAGTTTTTTGGCTCAATGCTGAATCGGGAAATGTAATAAAATCGGATGTCACCAGGATAAGACAGTAGGGTGTCAACGTTGAAAGCCATTGTCATGAGGACAAATTAGCCGATCACGTTAGAAGTCAATTTATCAGCATTCCTTCGTTGAGGTAGTATTGCCCCAAAATTGAGAAAAAACCGTGTTCCAATTCAAGAATAATTTCTAAACTGATTTCCTTTAAGTTAACATTTGCATCCGCCATTATATTTCAGTTAAATATCGTTATTTTGGTAGATAAGCAGAAGTATGCGCAGTAGACGTAAAATTGGATTGTCTGGAACCACCTTAAACTCTGCTAACTCTGGCATGGTAAGTATATTAGAATAGTGGGTTTGATTTCATATCAACTGGATGGTTCACGACATGACTTCGTTGTGTGCACTTTACCATGATCTGGGCGACTTGAATATGCTATATTTGTTTTGTTTGTCATCATTATCTTCAATGAATGTTGATTGATTAGTCTGAGAAATGTCATAGTATTCACCCCGGTCACATATAATGGCAACCGTTGTCTCTCAGATATAGACTGGCAAAGGGAGCTAATGTGTGGGTCGATTGTCTGACTGTCTGGTCACGAACGATGTGCTGCATGTTGGTCAGGAAAGCAAATAGCACACGTAATTGGCTCTTTGAGACATCCCTATGTAGCTGTTATCTGTCGGACTTGATTTATGATCAATAGTTTCTTCGTTGTGTGTTACAGACGGTAAAATGGAAAGCAACAATCCATCACGGGATGTACACAGCTGGAAAAAAGAGGCGATAACTATCATCCCGAACTTAAGAGGCATCACCTTTTTTATGATCATCTTTAATAATGATGGTCATCACCTCTAAGAGTGATAAGCAATGATTGTAAATTTAGGTTATCACCTTTTAAGGGTGATGAGGCGATATCACTACCATTAAAAGGTGATGGCCCTAGCTCGTCACATTTTGGCCAGGTCTGATCACCATTAAAGGGTGATGGGCCATCATTTTTTTCCTGGCTGTGTATCTTCCAGTTTTAAAGCCTTTGATTGGTCAGTTCAAATTTTCAAAAACGAAATCCTAGACTTTAATTGGTCTGTGGGGATAATTGGAAGAAAATTCAGCCAATCGTGGAGTTGCTGTAATTGTTCATTTGTCTAGTATCTGGCCTTATACTGATCAGTGATGCGGCTTAAGGATACGCGCATCATGTCTCGCCGACATCACTAAAACTGTTGACCGCTTCTCTCTTGCAGAAAATTGGCTAATGTTTATATCTAGTTTTGGTTATGCGGCTCGGCATTAAATGGTGGATCTGACCCCAGTATTAGACTAACTTGCATGTACCTGCCCTTTATTCACTCATGTAAAGAGAGAAAATTATGGTTTAACAGCAGTATTTCAGCTTAAATAGAGACGATCAAATAATTATTTTGTCTAAGTATGCCAACAAACCAGTCAACAACCCAACAATCTATAAGTGATAGACACAAAACATTAAAAACCTGTACATACATTAAAACATATGTAAATACAAATTTCTCTCAAATAACTTAAAATTGAAACTTCTCTTACCGGACTAAAACGACTAAAACTACACTAGCTGCTCGATACAAAACAATCTCTTGCGATAAACATAGGGTATTGAACTGTTGTGCCAAACAAACGGTCTTCGGTCACAGTAAATCTCGACCCAATTATGTTCTTTTACTTAACGTGCTGTTCTGTGGAGAAGAGAGACTTTGCTGTTGCGTCGTGTGTCTCAGTGCTTGTTTATAGCACAACAGGAGATTGTAAGTCCAAGGTGTATTCCATACCACGAAGATCTCACGGTGAAAACATATTCTTATAGATTTTAATATTGTAAGAGATTCTTTTTATGGAGCAGCTACTTGAGATTTTTTTTTTGGTCGAGTGAAAGAAGACTCTTAGGTTATTTGAGAGAAATCGGTTTGTTGTATAACTTGTAATTTGTGTATGTTTTAATGTGTTGGATTACTAAGTTATCAGCTTGATTTTAGCGTGAGGTAGTAGCGTAATTTTAATTGTTCAGGTAAACTGAACTGCATGATCACTTGCAACATTTGCCAAAAGATTTTCAAGTCTTGTATTTATTATAGGGACTAATATTGTCAGATTCATCAATTCGGTCCAGTGAACAACATTAAAAAGGGAAATGACTGAAATGACGCCGGATAACGTGACCAGGTTTCCATGACGTCACGTTAGAAACCGTCATAGTGTAGTAAAAGTTTTAAGATCGAGTATCACGTTGCAAAGCTATATTGTCGGCTTTGAAAGGTATTGGGTCCACTAAAATGAAAGACATGTCATATTCTCAGATTCACTGTTATGCCTTCAAGCGATTAAAAGAGGAACTTCAACCCATCCCACCATCTTGAATAAATATTATCTTGAATACTTAGAATTTTGTTTGATCGTCGCTTGATATATATATAGTTGAAATATTTCTAAACTTCCTCTTTCTCTCCTTACGTTGTTACGTTTTTCAGAGAATGTCAGAAGTATGATTTCAAAGCACGTTATATTAAAAAATGAGGTAACAGAAAAACGTTCACCATAGTTGATCTCAACTACTAAATAACTTTTATCGAAATATGTTATTTGCTGAATATTTTCTAAATGACGCTACTACCGCTTTAAAATTTTGTTTGATCGTCGCTATATAGATGAAATAATGCTGAACGCGACATTAAACCGTAATTCTCTCTCTCTCTTTCTCTCTGTCTACTCTCTCTCAGTACTGGTTCTGATGAGCCAGACAAGTCATTCAGAGATTCGAAAAAAGAGGTTAATTGTTCTGCTATCAGTGGTAGGTATTTTAGTCTCAACTCTAATTGGTGAATGCTAGACCAACAATCGTGCAAGAATAGTATACCTAGCCTACATGTAGTTATGGAAACCGAATGCGGCCACTCGAGTAATCGCACCCTTGTTATTTTGGGCTACGTCTTCTACAGCTGGCCAAGCCCTATGGGGCGCACTTTCTCCTCCGACTTTCGGTATTTAATTCCTTAACGTTTTAACAAATTGACCAATTTCTCTCAATTTTCGTCAGGATAGCTATAAACTCATGCTGATGTCGAGCATCTCAACCGAGGTGAATCGGTCGAAGTTCAAGGTATCTTTGACTTCAAAATCAGAGAATAGTTGAAATATTTGTGGGTGTAGGGAAGACGATTCGTGATTTTTTTTTATATTTACACACATTTTGCTGCCCGACATAATGCAGCATCGTTGCGAGAGGGACGCAGCTGTACTTTTAAAAAATTAAGGAGAGAGAGAGAGAATTAAGGTTTAACGTCGCATTCAGCAATATTTCAGCTATATAGCGACGATCAAACAAAATTCTAAATATTCAATTCAACAACTCAGTAAAGTAATGCGTAAAAACAGGCACAAACATTAAAATTTGTACAACAAACCAATCTCTCTCAAATAATCTAAAATACATTCTTCTTTTACTCGGCTAAAAAGATCTTCCAGCGTAGCTGCTCGATAAAAAGTATCTCTTACAATCTTAAAATCTATGCAGTCTATGAGAATATGTTTCACCGTGAGATCTTCATGGCATAAAATACACCTTGGGACCGGTTCCTGTTTTAGTAAATATTCGTGAGTTAATCGTGTATGGCCGATCCTTCATCGTCTAATCATGGCCTGATCGAAACGTTTCTGACTGTTCAAATGAGTATAGCCTGCAATATTTTTGAGTTCATGAAGTTTGTTTTTATCCACAGCATCCCATAAAGATTGGAACAGCTTTCTCACATAAGTACAGATAGAGGGTCGGAAATCGCTATATGGGATTTCAACAGGATCAACCTAATTATTTAGGGCTGGCTTAACCCTACCTGGCCTGGGGGGGGGAGGCAAAATGCCCCCCCCCCCCTGCCAAACTTTCTGCGCTATCTCCGGAACGAAATAAAATGAAGAGCTGAAACTCCTTGACTTTTTAGTTTATCGTATTGGGGTCATTTTGAGCCTATTTGCATAACCCCCCGAGCAGAGAATCATGGGTAAATTCAAGATGGCGGCACGTGGGGGTACCAGAAAAGTGATGTTTTTGTCATATTTCTTCAAAATTTCTGCTTTTCCGCAATGAAAAGTAGAAAAAAACTATTTTATTTCACATCACATTAATATTTACTAATTTATCATGCAGTTATTACGGAGAAATTGCATAAATAAAAAAAATCGGAAAATCCGACCGAAATATCGACCAAAAAATGACGTTTTTGAAAATGACGTCACTGTGACATCATCGAAGGGGCCATCTTGGCTTTGTTTGCTTTTTCTGGTAGAGCTTGACCCAAGGGTTTAATGTGGTACGTTTCAGCCCCCTAGCTCAAGGGGTAAGAAAAATAATTAGGCCAGGATAGGTCCCAAAAAGCCCAGGCCAGATAGGGTTAACCATACGGACCACTTTTGAATATTGAATGTTTGATATGACGCGTGTTATTACGGTGAAGACCCCTATTCTTCTTATCGCTCCAGGTACAGTCGATACAAACTATTCTGGCAAAGTGGGTTTACTTGTAACGAGGTAGGTTATGAGATACGACTGACATTCCGTAACACCCTTTTCTTGTATTTTCCATATAAGATATATCATGTCTGCAGTGGCTATTAAATGTCAAGCCCGGCACAAACAATCACGTTTATTGCACATATATCCTTGAGCTATTTCTGCTTTATCTACACGCGGCTCATAACTATCAGTGAACTGGGGAATATATGGTGATCAGGCTGACAAAGAGGGACAAGCTCTAATCGGCAGAAATGGCTCAAGCATAAGCAACTGTCGGTCGTAAAATTGGAGAAACGTTGTCATCGCAAATTCTACAAAATAACCTCCTACAGCTAACCCTTCTAGATATGCCTACTCTGCCGGATAAGATATGGTCGTATATTTCGCAAATTTGTCGTTTCTGTATATTATTTATCAAATCGGTTAACGTTATTACAGAAATACAAAGTTCCATGGTCTAGAGCGATCTAGAAATCTGGGTACACATGAATGCCCAATGCCAACTGCATATTAAGTGTGATAAGACAAAATGTTTGTCTTCTTCGAAGAATTCTAACGAAATGACAGTATGTTGGAATTGACTCGTAGTAGCCATGGGACCTACAATTAACCAGGGAGCCTACATGTGTATCACTGGTAATATCATTTAATCACGGCAGTTCTCTCCGTCCGATTTGTTTTTACTTGCTCAGAAACCGAATGCATTCTTTGGTCTTCAAATTTTTTTTTTATGAATGTACCAAATTATTATTCCATAGCACTAATATTCCAAATAAATATGATATATGAAAAAAATATATCATAATAGATATAAGGCGCAACGTGAGACAACAAAGAAATATCTGAGCATAGTAATTTAATGACGTAGCCGAGTCACGAGTAGCAATATCGATGAAGATTCCCTGTACGCCATGGTATATCTCTACATATGTCTCGTCGTTCTTATCTGCAAGATTCGCGCAGAAAGGTAAATAAGGAACATGGGAAGTCAGTGTTGTGTTATTTTAGTGCACAGTCTACAGTTGTTCGAAAACAACCTTGGCCAACGGACCTTAACTTAAATATTCAATCAATGGCGATACATTGATTCTGATGGCTCTGTATCTTATTGTCCACTGATTCCCACTGCTGGATCATTTTTTCGCGGGATACATACAAAACTTCCACGAGACAAAACACCGATTGGTAAAATTACAAGCGTCTAGTCCGTCATTCATAATCCAGCCGTCGTCCATTAGAGAATATCCGCGTCCATAATCCAAAGACCTATTCCATATTCCATATTCCATATAACAGTATTAGCACCAAATTCAAAAAGTCAATCATTGTATACATAAACATAGGCTTGTTTCCTGCAAGAGAGAAGGCGGTCAACAGTTTTCAATGATGCCGGCAAGACATCAAAACCCGACTGGTAAAACTCCGAATGACAAAACTCCCATCAGACAAATTATGGTGGGGGTTTGTCCGTATTTTGTGTTTTGGGGGTTTTGTCGGTGGGGGTTTGATCATCGAGCCATTTTTCTACAATCATATTGTTATTGCGGCCGAGACACATGCTTACACATGTCAGATATGGCGTTCAGTGGTAGTCGTCCAGAACCACATTACCTAGTTATTACATTATTATTATCAAAATCCAAGTAGGTGTTACATAAAAAATATATACACAAACTAGTTTATTGCAAAAGAGAAGCAATCCACATGTTCCATTGATTCCAACATGATGTTATTGTCGATGAAGTCGTATATGATCGCTTTGGCTAGACACTATTTCGTTAGGTGGGCTTTTCTTTCGCCTTCCTTTGTGTTGCCTCATATATGAGAGAGAGAGAGAGAAGTAAAGTTTAACGTTGCGCTCAGCAATATTTCAGCTATATAGCGACAACCAAACAAACTTCTAAGTATTCAAGTTAATAACTTAGTAATCCAACACATTAAAAGATGCACACATTAAAAATTATGCAACAAATCGATTTCTCTCAAATACAGACCTCCCTGATTACCCGACCAAAAAGATCTTCCAAAGGAGGCGCCGATAAAAAGAATGTCTCATATATGACGATAACAACCGAAATGTGGAGTGTTACGTAACCAATGACGCTACTTCATGTATTTGATTGGCATTAGAATGTGACGATTTTAATCAGGCTATACCACCAAGCGCCTCCACTCAAAACTTGTCTATACATGATGATAGCAGCGAAGATACAGCAACAGATTCGGGCTGATACTGACAGCAAATCTGAATCATATAATGGCTTGACGAGACTCCAACCCACATCGACTATATCAGCTGCCTAGCAACAAGTAAAAAAAATGTTTGCCCGAATTACCTGTAAATCGCCAGATGTATTTCACCACCGAAAAAGACGATTTCACATTGCAAATGAGAAAAATCTCTACCACGATGTCAAATTTGGGTCTAATAAATTCAAAACCCAAAACTTGTCACGACAAATACTCTCATAAAGCTGAAAGAATTTATTCCACATGTTCATTGTGTGACAGCGTACTCCAGATTATTGCGCTGTGCGATGGAGAGGCTATAGGTTTAGTGGAATGTAGGAGCAACGCCCTTTCTGCTCACAAAGTGATATTATACAGATTCAGTGGCGTTATCACAGCACGAAGACAGTATACTTCCTATGCTCTTCGAGGGTATAATCCTCTCAATATCGCTGAGAAGTGCGACTGCTGGAAATTATTGTTTCAGAACGGTTGTACATGTATAGCTACAATACGTTTGAGATGGTGAAGACAGTGGAACTCTTCATATATGGAGTCAAAAATAGCTCTCTCACGTGACCTACGTTAGGACCAGACTGCCTAGGAGGTGATGAGAAAACTTTGCCGCTGTTCATATTTGTGAAACTAGGACGCTAATATAAGTTTTTAAACGAAGAAAAAACCACACTGGTCCATATCTAATATTTTTGCTACAGAATTGAAACCATTGATCCAAGACCACACATTTCTGTATCTGTAACTGGCATCCTGGCCATACGAACACATCTAAATTAATCTCCATGCGCAAGAGTTGCAATTACTTCGACACATCATTGTAACCCAAAACAGGCATATTGCCACTACTTTTAAATTTCCATCAGATGTCTTGGCAGAGCGATTAACTATTAGCTATTATTAGCCACTGTTCTTCTATATTTGAATCTGATTCTGCTTAAGCCAGTGCTAGGGGCCATGTGGTCATTACAGTCGAGGCGTTCACCTGAACATTTATAATAAAAACGTGGGTGAGATAAGAACATCACAGAAATTACCCATGATCTTTTCGGGGAAATATTTAATATTCTCAGATTCACTGTCATGCCTCCAAGCGATCAAAATTCATCCTACCATTTTGAATACTCTACAATTATATGACCGTATATATTGATATTGTGTTTTGCTGGTTGCCTAGTAATGTTGGCATCAAAAGAATTACTGAAGCTGATGAAATGGCTAAGGCAGCTCTAAATAATGAGGCTGATCCTGTTGAAATCCCGTATAATGAATTCAGACCCTGTGACTGTGCTTATGTGAGCAGGCGGAAACGTTTCGATCAAGCCATGATCAGGCGATGTAGAATCGGCCGTACACGACTCACGAACATTCACTTAAAAAAGAACCATCCCCGAGGTGTATTTCATGACACGAAGATCCCACAGTGAAGCAGTGTGACTTCTTATTAGTACATTGGCCTCCCTCCAACATGTAACTTTATTTCCTAATTATACTAAAGGAATATTGAACAATATCGCAACTGACACACTGATATTTTACTAGCAAGCAGACAGATAAACAAGGTTTACAGCTATCCAAGTTGTTCAGTATATCCCTATCCAGATCTACAGTCTTACCGTGAACTAACAATAGTACATTTAATCACAAGTGACAGCCTGCACTTCCGTCTCTGCGTCTGAAAACGCACATTACGATAGTATTGTTTCTGATGTCAGAGGAAATTTAGTAACGCATGATAAATGCAAAGAGATGAGAGGTTCGCAGGCTGTGGTCGATATTTGGACATTTGTAATGGGTGAACTAATAATAAAGAGAGGAGATGTTATTCCTTGCCTTTCACATGCTTAAATTAAATGGCAGCTTTATATAGAAATACTACTTTAAAAAAACACTTTGATCCTATTTTTTTATCCTGTTGATTTTCCTGTTGTTTTTTATATAAATTATTTTCGTGTGAATCAGAAAATCTAAGAAATTACATGAGTTTCAATGGGTTATGGGTTTCAATGGGTTCATTCAAAAATGTAAAGTCAGCATGCTATGCCAGTATCAGAAAAAATAACATCTTTGATTATATTTTTACGCACGTATTACTGACGGAAACTATCCACAATTTGAGTCCTTTACCATGCCGGTTTCTTTCTCAATTGTCAAAATCTCATCTTGAAAGATCGGTGAACTCCGCAAATCTAAAGTACAGACAAGCTGAAAATCAAGTGCAGATTTGAATGGTATATTTAGACATTATTCATTCTCAATTGATATGAATGCTCATTTGTCTATAAATGTTGTTACGTCTAAACGATAATATAAAAACGCAACAGAAAGATTTTGTGAAATCGAGGATTAACAATCAAATATTTATTTACAATACTAAAATCATATACAAATTAGGTTAGGTCAATACAGCAAATAAATGAGAAATATAGTCTTACTGTTCAATGCTATACCGGTGTATCTCTCAGAGTCCGTACTAACGTGCAGATCTCTATACAGTCCGTGCCGACGCACAGAAATCGCGTTCCTGTATTTTGATAATCCACACCGCTCAGCTGTTGTCCAGTTTCCGTCAGTTCAATTACTTAGATAATACAGCGATAAAAACACAGGAGTAATCCAACAGGAATATACAATCAAGCAGTCAGTAATCTCAGGCTAAGGTAATATCCATTAGCACAATCTAATGCACCCACGTAGAAGCCGTTTGAATTCCCTCCTAGAATGACTAATTGTCCGGTTATTTATACTCTATGTGGCATTCCAGTACATTCTATCAAATCAAGAAGCTTCCACCAGTACAGCCTTGACGTATGTTCTAACCCAGATAAGATCACGACTTCTAGAAAGCTCGAAATAATTAACCCACAAAACAGTATGTAGCTCTATCATTCCAGAAACATCGACATGTGTAGATGGCGCTGTGACTCAATTACCCTCGTCATACGGGTCTCTTCGTATCTCGGCCATTTTAATTTACTTGCGATAAATCGGTCACGACTACGAGAAGATTCTAGGATTATAATCACAGAACAGGATGCAAACATGTCTACATCAGCTCAATTATTCTAGAACTATCTTTTATACTGCAATACCATGACAATGTCGGTTTTGTTGGATAACAGTTTTATTCTGAAATATTACTTGAAACAAGAGCATATCCAACAAATCAAATAATGACAGCGATTTTTAAATAAAGCAATATTCATTTCAATGCGATAATCTGAGACAAAACATACATGAATTTATATTGGATTTTGGGGTTCCGTCAAAAATGTGAAAAGTTTTTAGATAAGTTGAAACATCCATGCTGAAATAAATGTACACGAATAAGCCCGAAACAAAGGATCTGATGTAACCGAACTTGAGATTACATTTGGTGACCTCGTTGCGTTGGTGTTCAAGACTTTAGACAAACCACTCACAGCCCAGATACCTCCGTGTATTTCTTGTCGAAGGGTAGTTTCCTCAGATGTCGCTGAAACCCCGCCGGAATAGATTTTCAGCTATATAGCGACAATCAAACAAAATTCTAAGTATTCCAACAAAAACGAGTTAACAACCCAGAAATCCAGAAGTAATCAACACAACACCCCAAAATACATGTACATACATTAGAACTTATGCAACAAACCGACTTCTCTCAAATAACTTAAAATACAGTCTTCTTTTACCCGACTAAAAAGATCTTCTAAAGTAGTTAACATACGAATTAGAGATTCACTGTCTTGCCTTCAAGCATTAAAAGTTCAACTCATTCCACCATCTTGAATATTCTACGACTGTAGATTTGATCAACAGATTGATATTGTGTTTTGTTGGTTGCCTAGTCACGTTGGCATCAAAGGTAATACGGAGGCTCATAGAATGAGTGAGTGAGTAGTAGAGTTTAACGTCGTTTTCAACCTTGTTTCAGGCATATCACGACGGTGCCTACATGTGCCAGAACACGCGAGTGCTCACAGTTCCTATTACCCTGGACACGGATCAGCCCATCCAGTTCAGCACCCGGTCACCCATCCAAGTATTGTCCGAGCTTAACGTTGCTTAACTTCGGTGATCTGACGAGAACAGGTGTGTCCAACGCTATCAGCCGTAATGGCTAAGGCAGCCCTAGATAATGAGGTTGATCCTGTTGGAATCCCATAAAGCGATTTCAGACCCTCTATCTGTACTTATGCAAGAAAGCTGTTTCAATCTTTATGGGATGCTGTGAATAATAACAAACTTCATGATTTCAAAAAAATTGTAGGCTGATCAGCGATACGGATTTGATATTTTTGGAACATCATGATGTCTTGCCGGCATCATTGAAAACTGTTGACCGCTTCTCTCTTGCAGGAAACAAGCCTATGTTTATGTATACTATGATTGTCTTTTTGAATTTGGTGCTAATACTGTTATATGGAATATGGAATAGGTCTTTGGATTATGGACGTGGATATTCTCTAATGGCCGACGGCTGAATTATGAATGACGGACTAGACGCTTGTAATACTCATCTGAACAGCCAGAAACTTTTCGATCAAGCCATGATCAGGCGATGTAGAATCGGTCATACACGATTAACTCACGAACAGTTACTGGAAAAGGGCCAGTCCCATGATGTATTCCATGCCACGAAGATCTCACAGTGAAACAGATTGTTATCGACTGTACAGATTTTAAGATTGTAAGAGATTCTTTTTATCGAGCGACTACTTTGGTCGAGTGAGGAAGGACTGTGTCTTGGGTTATTTGAGAGAAATCGGTTTGTTGTATAAGTTTTAATGTGTGTGTATGCTTTTCTAAGTAATAACTTGAATACTTAGAATTTTGTTTGATCGTCGCTATATAGCTGAAATATTGCTGACCCGACGTTAAACCTTAATTATCTCTCTGTGTGTAAACGTATTGTCTCCGTATATGTCATGTACAGGATGCATGCAGTGTGTAATTTAATACACGAACACACTTGTAAGTTCTGAGATTCATGGCGAATGTCACCTCCTCTCGCCCAAGGCAAGTAATGCCAGGAAGTTTTAGTCTACGCCATGCCATAATTGAGATTCATCTCACTGCTACTTAACTGACCTGAGCGATTGGGTGTGCGGAAGCCTGGGAGAGATCTGGTCCCCCCCCCCCCTTTGAATATTTTCGTAATTTCTGAAAACCAGATGTTTACAGGATTTGTGCTGCAAACATTTGGATTTTTCAAAGAACCGCCGAAAACCAATGTCTGTTTTCTATAAAATATATTTTATGAACCAAATATTTTCCAACGTCAATGAGACATTGTGCAGCATTCAGCCATGTCTATTCCACCTTGATTTCCATTCTTTTGACATTTCATATTGCGATATCCTTGGCGATCTTTTCCCACGTTGTCCGTAGGGCCACTAGCTCCACGTTAAATTAAACACAAGTTACGAAACGTAGCACCAAAGAGCACCGATCATATCTCGCTCTCAGTGTATAATTTTCACTATTGAGCCACCTTTCGTGAAAAGGGGACAAATATAAGAATGAAGTCGTTACCTTTTGTCGAACTAGTTTCCGGAATAATGTTTTCTGGCGTCGCAAATACTACTAGAATATATATATGTCATAGGTAGGTTTTGCAGTACGACGTCGGACATTACAGGTTAGTTTCTCTGGGTATTCTTGCATTCACCAGGTTATCTCATGTTGAGGCGTTTACTCCATCAGACCTCTACGATGCTCATCCATTAACATCAGATAAGTTGTTTGAGCTCATCTGTCATCACAGCTCCCGAGCTAGCGTATCTAATTCCGCTTAAGCCGGTGCTAGGGGCCGTGTGGATACTTCATATTCTCCACATGAACAGCTGCAATAAAAGCGCGGCTGAGATACTGAGGCTACGTCCGAGAATCCACCGTATTCTCGGGTCTGAATGCTAGGTGCCGAGGATTGATTTCCTGTACGGTCATATGGTTGCTTTTAATTCGCCAGACGTCAATTTTTCCACCTCCTGCTTATCGCTCCAATTTATTACCTGTATATGGCAGGATTCTGGTGGTGGACTTATTCCCCGAGGCTCGCCCTCTGTACATGTCACTCGACAAATATATGTAGGTTTATTGTTTTGGTGGGAAATGTAAGCCGTACGACGTCGGGAATTACAGGTTAGTTTCTTTGGGTATTCTTGCATTCACCAGGTATCTGTGTTCAGGAAAACTGATCGTAGATATATTGGTGTCGGAAGCCATGGAGCATTCTTTAGCTCGACTACATACAAGAGATATCATTCATGGGATGTTTCTTTGTTTATGGAGTTGCTTGAGTTTCTCATTAGGGATGTCTATGTGAAATTTGGCAACACAGTGTGTCAGCAGGATATAGGTGTTCCGGTGGGTACTGATTGTGCACCCCTGTTGGCCGGCCTGTATCTGTTCTCTTATGAATGTGACTGTATGCGGGCGCTTTCGGGGACCGATTCATTCGGAGCCCGTTCCTTCTCATTCACCGAACGCTATGTAGACGATCTTCTCGCTGTGGATAGTCGCTATATGGGTGGCGCAGTGGGGGATATGTGTCCACCTTCGCTGGATTTGAAGGAAACTACAGATAGCCCTACAGGCACGTCTTGTTTGGATCTGTCTCTATGGAAATGGGGCGGGCATTCTCTCTCGTCGACTTTATGACAAAAGAGATGATTACAATTTCGACATCGTGGACTATCCCTTTCTGGATGGTGGTGTTCCAGTGGGGCCTGCATGTGGCGTATGCATGTCTCGCTTGGTAGCATTTGCTGGATCCTGTGTTGAATGTGATGATTTTAATCAACGTCACAGAACATTGTTGCAGAAACTTATGGGACGGGGCTATTCCATCGAGCGCCTCCACTCAAAGTTTCTCAAATTTGGCGATACATATCGCATGCTGATAGCAAAATACGAACGTAGCGTGCAAGATCTATGGCGCTACGTTTCGTAACTTGTGTCTAATTCCGCTTAACCGGGGCTAGGGGCCGTATGAACCCATGTACTTCAAGATCCTCATGGTACTCATATGAACAGTCACAATCAAAGCGTGACTGAGATACATCTTTTTTTTTTTTAGATGACGACTCTATAACGAATATTATGGATTAAGAATAGTGATCAGCGATACGGATTTGATATTTTTGGAACATCATGATGTCTTGCCGGCATCATTGAAAACTGTTGACCGCTTCTCTCTTGCAGGAAACAAGCCTATGTTTATGTATACTATGATTGTCTTTTTGAATTTGGTGCTAATACTGTTATGTGGAAAATGGAATAGGTCTTTGTATTATGGACGCGGATATTCTCTAATGGACGACGGCTGGATTATGAATGACGGACTAGACGTTTGTAACCCTATGTTGAGGCGTTTACTCCATCAGACGTCTACGATGCCCACCCATGAACATCAGCGGAGTTGTTTGAGCTGATCTGTCATCACAGCTCCCGAGCTAGCGTATCTAATTCCGCTTAAGCCGGTGCCAGAGGCCGTGTGGATACTTCATAGTCTCCACATGAACAAACGCAATAAAGGCGTACTAAGGCTACGTCCGAGAATCCACCCTATTCACCGGTCTGAACGTTAGATGCCGAGGATTGCTTTCCTGTAGGGTCATATGGTTGCTTTTTAGTCGCTAGACGTCAATTTCTCCACCTCTTGCATATTGCTCCAATTGTGCGGATTTGAGATGATATGCCCAACTCGTATGTCGACCGACGTCATTGCGCCTCGGAAATAGGATTGGAATTCGAAAGCATTATCATAAATTTTTCAGACAAAAAAACCTCAGGATTTTAGAAATATCACTGATGTTGAGAAATCGTCTCCGATATGTCTTCGATTCAGGAAATGTAGCCCATAGCATGGGTCATCATGTTGGCATATTGACTGTGAAGGTAAAGGTAATTGAGTATATGGAAGTATCTTTGCTAAACCATAGTGTAACGATACACGTTAAGCATTTCAGTCGGTTGCGAGCACACAATCTATACTCAATAAAGCAATCTTTCGATAAGAAAGTCATTTGTTGACAATTTTGCAGTTTCTTTTTACAGTCTGTTCACTTATTCGAAGATCTCCTTGGAAAATCTTTTTATACCGTAAGTCTTAGAGAAATCGCAGAGCAAATAACGCGTGTCAGTGAAAATCGTGATAAAGGGTGTATATTAGAGAATAAGTGACACATTATGGGTAATTGTCTCCCGGTTCAATGAATGTACTGGATATCTCTCCGTGTTCGATCTCCTTCTTCAAGAATTAATTCCATAGTGATGCAAAATTATAGCAACATGCCGATCAACAACTTCCTTTAATTAATATTTTTCACAAGAGTGTCCACGAGGGATGGAGTCTTCACATTCCCAATTGTATGGCTTTCCAAAAACCCTTGGTATGATGGTATTTGCACTACATATATGGATCTCAGATTAGCCTTCGGATGAATCATCTGTGGTTAACACCGTTTCCGCCGACAAATATGGGACATTCAGGAATTCGTTATGCAGTACCAAAGACTTTCAGAAGTATCTCCTGGACTAACTCTTAATTCCAAAACATACATCCACCCGATCAGCTTTCGTATCATTCGAAGATGAGCTACGTGGGCCGAAATACTTTGGCACCGTTTATTTTATATTCCAATTCTTTCTCAAAATGAAAGATTAAAAGAATTTCGATACAATTTGGGGGAGCTGATTAATTCACTGTGCTACTTTCGTATTTCTTCAGTAAATGTGTTTGAATAAGTGTTACTCCGGGGGAACGAAGTAGCTGTGTCCACTCATGGTGTAACGGTATACCATCAAATAGACGTTAAGCATTTCAATCAGTAGCATTATAAGCAGCAAGGGCAAACTATACTCTCAATCAAGCAATCTTTCGATAAGAAACTCATTTGTTGACAATTGTAATCCTTTATTTTACGCTCCGTTCACTTGTTCGAAGATAAGTGATGGTAAATTGGAGAATAAGTGACGCATTAAGACTTTTTTGTGTCAGTAATTGTCTCGTTCTTTTGATATTTCAATCCTAATGTGTTTCGGAGATGTTTCGATCCTACTAAATATGGAACAATGATTTTGTAAAAAATGGCAGAAAATAATAAGTCGAAACTTAAGTTTTTACCATGATTATAACTTAAGATTTACATGATATTTCAACGTGCTTGGACTTCTCTTTCGAGAACTAATTCCATTGTGATGCAAAACTATTGTAACACACCAATCAACAACTTCCTTTAAGGAATACTTTTCATAGGAAGAGTGTCCAAGAGTGATCGAAGCTTCATATTCCCTTTAATTGTATGGTTTTCCGAATATCCGTGGTATGGAAGTATCTGGGCTGCATGTATGGAACTCAATTAGCCTTCGAATGAAACATTCATGGTTAACACCATTTCCAACGACAAATATTGGACATTGAGGAATTCATTCTGCAGTAACAAAGACTTGCAGAATTATTACCTGGACTAACTCATTATTGCAGAGCACACATCCACTCGATCAGCATTCATATCATTCGAAGATGAGCTACTTGGGCCGCAGTACTTTGGCACCATTTATTTTATCTTCCACTTCACAGAATGAAAGATCAAACGAATTTCACTACATTTTGACAATGGCTAATTCACTGTGCTACTTTTGTATCTGGTCAGTTAATATGTTTGAATAATTGTTACTTCGGAGAAATGAAGTATCTTTGCCCACACATATTGCGACGGTATACCGTCAAACAGACGTTAAGCGCTTCAATCGGTTTTGGTATCAAAAAAAAACTCGCACGGATAAACGCTCGAGCAATCTTTCGATAGCAAACTGATTTGTTGACAGTTGTACTGTTTTTTACACAGTCGGCTCACTTATTCGAAAATAGACTGTCTCGGTGTAATATCTTTGCATGCCCTAAGAACAATCGCAGAGCAAATAACCCGTTTATCAGTAAAAACGTTGATAAATGATGGCACATTGGACAATAAGTGACACATTACGATATTTTCGCTTCAGTGATTGTCTTCCTTATTTTTGATAGTTCAATCTTGGTCTGTTTCCACGATGTTTCGTTCCTACCATATTTCAAGCATTGACTGTCGAAAATTAAAACATAAAAATAATTCTAAACTGAACATTTCATCACGATTATAATTTACAATAGATGAATGTACATGATATCTCAACGTGATTGAACTATAGTCTTTCAAGAATTAATTGCATAGTGATGCAAAACTATGGCAACATGCCTATCAACAATATTTTTTACAAAAAGAATGTTTAAGAGGGATTGGGGCTTCACATTCTGGTATAATTGTATTGCCTTCCAAATATCCTTGGTATGAAAGTATTTGCTCTGCATGAATGGAATTCAGGTTAGCCTTCGAATGAACCATTTACGGTTAATTACAACACATATAAGTGAAGTGGGAAGAGGTGCCGACATACTGACTGCGTCACATGACTTCACAGAATAGTCTTCTGGTTAACCTATTCTAAAGCACATACCAAGAATCTAACGATTCGTGATTTGTGTTGTATCTCAGGTACGCTTTTATTGTACCTGTTCATGTGGCCACTTGGATGATATGACCACACGGCCCCTAGCACCGGCATAAGCGGTATTAGATACAAATCTAGAGAGCTATGATGGAAATGCTCTGACAACTCGTATACTGGTAATTGGTGAGCTGTTTCGCTGTGACAACTCGTACATTGGAGATTGGTGAGCTGTATTGTCGTCAGATGTAAATGACGGCATTTAACACGAAAGACTAGTCTGTAACGCCCGATGTCGACCCAGCATCAACTTCCCACAAATGCCAACATATATCAAAGACCAAAAGGTCTGTACAGGGGGCGGGCCTCGGGGACGAAACGTCCACCAGCAGAATCTCGCCATATACAGGTAAAAATTACAACACATATAAGTGAAGTGGGAAGAGGTGCCGACATACTGACTGCGTCACATGACTTCACAGAATAGTCTTCTGGATAACCTATTCTAAAGCACATACCAAGAATCTAACGATTCGTGATATGTGTTGTATCTCAGGTACGCTTTATTGTACCTGTTCATGTGGCAACTTGGATGATATGACCACACGGCCCCTAGCACCGGCATAAGCGGTATTAGATACAAATCTAGAGCTATGATGGAAATGCTCTGACAACTCGTATACTGGTAATTGGTGAGCTGTTTCGCTGTGACAACTCGTACATTGAGATTGGTGAGCTGTATCGTCGTCAGATGTAAATGACGGCATTTAACACAAAAGACTAGTCTGTAAGGCCCGATGTCGACCAAGCATCAACTTCCCACAAATGCCAACGACAAATATTTGACATTCAAGAATTCATTCTGCTGTACCAAAGACTCTCAGAATCATTTCCTGGACTAAGCTTCTTATTCCAAAGCATACATCCAATCGATCAGCGTTCATATCATTCGAAGGTGAGCTTCGCGGGCCGGAGTGCTTCGGTACCGTTTGTTTTATCTTCCACTCCTTTCCCAAAATGAAAGATTATAAGAATTTCGGTACATTTTGAGAGCTGACTAATTCACTGTGCTACTTCCGTTTCAGGCAAGTAAATATGTTTTGAATAATTGTTACTTATGAGGAACGAAGTATCTTTGCCCACACGTGCTGTGACGGAATACCGTCAAATAGACGTTAAGCATTAAATCGGTTTTGGTATTAAAATTCGTACGGATAAACTGCTCGAGCAATCTTTCGATAGCATGCTGATTTGTTCACAGTTGTTCTGTTTTTTAAACAGTCCGCTCACTTATTCGAAGATAGACTATCTCGGTGAAATATCTCTACATGCCCTAAAAGCAATCGCGGAGCAAATAACACGTTTTTCAGTAAAAACGGTGATAAATGATGACACATTGGAGAATAAGTAGAATATTAGAATATTTTCGCTTCAGTGATTGTCTTCCTTTTTTGATAGTTCAATCTTGGTCTGTTTCCCGGATGTCTCGTTTCTACTAAATTTCTAACATTGACTGTCGAAAATGCCCCCAAAAAAATTCTAAATTGAACATTCCATCATGATTATAATTTACAATAAATGAATGTACTTGATGTCTCAACGTGATTGAACTATGCTCTTTCAAGAATTAATCCCATAGTGATGCAAAACTATGGCAACATGCCGATCAACAACTTCCATCAAAGAATATTCTTTCCACGAGGGATTGTGGCTTCACATTCTCGTATAATTGTATGGCCTTCCAAATATCCTTGGTATGGAAGCATTTGCTCTGCACGAATGGAACTCATAATATTAGCATTCGAATGAACCATTTATGGTTAAAACCGATTAGCATTCGAATGAACCATTTATGGTTAAAACCGTTTCCAACGACAAATATTTGATATTCAGGAATTCATTATGCAGTACCACAGACTTTCAAAATCATTTCCTGGACTATAACTAAATTCCAAATCATACATCCAGTCGATCAGCATTCACATCATTCGAAGGTGAGATACGTGGGTCGGGGTGCTTCGGTACCCTTTGTTTTATCTTTCATTACTTTCTCAACATGACAGATTAAAAGAATTTCGGTACATTTTTAGAGGTGTTTGAAATTTTCTCTTGAGAATTAAATTCATTGTTATGCCAAACTATGACAACATGCCAATCAAAAACATCCTTCAATGCATATTTTCCACAGGAAGAGTGTCCAGAGGATTTCACATTTACCTATAATTGTATGGCTTTCCAAATATCTTTGGTATGAAGATATTAACGCTGAATGTATGGAACAGATTAGCCTTCGAATGAATTATGTATACGGTTAACACCGTTTCCAACGACAAATGTTGAACATTCCGGAATTCATTATATAGCAACAAAGCAACTTTCCGAATTATTTTCTGTACTAACTCTTAATTCCAATGATTACATCCACTCGATCAGCATTCATTGCATGAAGATGACCTACATGTACGTGGGCCGCAGTACGTTGTCACTGTTTCGCGCATTTCTCAAAATAAAATAATTCGGTACATACTGAGAGAGGAATAATTCAGTGTGGCACTTTCGCAACGTAAGTTTTCACTTCGGAGGAAAGGCTTTATTCAGTAAATCGCTCTCGTCTTTTAATCATCCAATCACTCTCTCGTTTGATCTGAACGGGGTTTTTTCTTCTAAGTGCTTTACTTGTTTGTTTCTTCATCTCCAAAAGTTCGTAAGAGCATTCGCCTAACATAAAAATGCATAATCAAGGATATGTGTTGATGACATTAAAGTGCTAAATATATATATATTCATGTGTATTTATTGTCGGTATTTATGCTGCTTGCCAGGGCATTTGTCAGCGAGCCAATCACGAGAGAGAATCTAACCATTTTAATGATAAAGAACCGACCATTTGAATGTTTACGAGCGAAAGTGATGGTGTGCGTCGAAATCCGGTCCAGATAACGAAATATTTTCTCCGTGTTCGCAGTCTGCAGCATCTATCAAATGTCACGTTTTCGAATCGTGCTCTTTCAGAACATATACTTGATTTTTTTCGTTTATATACATAATAGGATAGCTTATATTTCCGTAATAACTAATTGAATATCATTTTTCGATAGACCAGGTGGTATTTTGCGATGACGATTTCTGTCCGTCTATCCGTCTGATAACTTGTCTAGAGCTATCTCCAGTTCCAGTTATTGGATATGTATCAAACTTAGGGTACACATTGTCCTTGAGAGAAGGTCTCAATTTATTTTATTTATGGTCAGGAAATCTGCAAATAAATGGAATTCCAGGTTATGGATTGGCACTAATCTTTGTGTATACTTTGCCATTGGGGAAAGAAGAACCCAATTTCATTATGAGGTCAAAAGGTCAAGTTTACTTAGGTCAGAAAACTTGTGAAAAGGTGGAGACTCCCCTGTGCCTTGTATGTATTTGTACCAAACGTTGGGTATATCTGGTGCAGCTTTTGAGGTCAAAAGATCAAATCGGAGCAATATATGCAAGAGGTGGGAAAAATTGACGTCTGGCGACCAAAAAGCAACTATATGAATCTACAGGAAAGCTTCCCTCGGCACCTCACATTCAGACTCGAGAATATGGTGGGTTCTCGGAGCTAGCCTTATTATCTCAGCAGCTAGTATTTATTGCAGATGGTCATGTGGAGACTATGAAGTATCCACACGGCACCTAGCACCGGCTTCAGCGGCTTAAATGTCACTTTGGGCCAGAAAATCTGCAGAAAAAAAAGAAAAGCTCCAGGGCACACTTTCATCAAGCTACTTACGAACATTTTTCTTCGTAACCCATGCGTATCTTTTTTCGTAAGTAAATTCGACTTTCATGAAACTTCGTAACTTAAGAATCTTCGTAACTTTGTGCGTAACTTTAAGGCAAGTATTTACCTGCCGTAAGTTCAATATTTTTCGTATCTCCGACTGAAAGAACATGGCGGCCCCCATATAGGCGCATGTGCGCGATATACAGGCATCCACAGTCTAAACACGAGCCTTCGTTCACTGCCGGGACGAGGGTTCTAACTTTAGTAAAAGCCTCGGGTTTAGAGGCTGCAAACTAGTGCGTCGTACAGTTGTTTTTAGCGAAAGTGGTGTTGAAAACAGGGGTCTTCGTAAGGATGCAGTCAAAAGTTTCGTTGTGAGACATGGAAAACCTCGCCTTTTACACACCCATCACTCAAGCCATGCATGTTGTTCAAGTTACAAATGATTTCATAGAAGCGATGCAGAGTGACAAACCAATTTTAATTCCCACAAAAATGCAGAATTTCACGTTGAAACTGACACACTGTGATCATAGTACAGACGATACGGTACAGTGTTTTGATTGGCCGAGTTCAGGGAAGTGTAAGGGGGAATAACTTTACTGTTTACAAAGCAAATCCAGGAAAAACATGACTTTTAACATTGAAAAATATGGGGGGATTTGGTTTCAAGTCACACTCAAGGTTTTTTTCACTCAGATGATGACAGCCAGTTTGGATGTCCTCATATGAGTGAAAAAATATAGAGGGTGACATTGAAGGCAAATATAAAATTTGACCATGAATAGATGTGGTGTAGATATCAAAGGATATACTATTTAAACATAAAATAGTGAAATTTTGCCACATAACAGTGTATTATTATTTTATTAGTATTTTGTAGTATGGTAAAGGAACAGAAGTTGCAATAATATTGTTATTATATTATATTTCATTGAAGAGAGAAATGTCTATAAAAATTAGAGTCAGGAGAGCATGGGACAACATTTTTTTATATATTTTATAGTCAATTGATTCTCAATTATGTTAAGATCAGACACAAGTTTGACTGTACGTTGTAAAATATTTGACAGCTGTATTCAAAAATTTAATATCTCACAACTGACCTGCAATACTTCATGAATATATGAATATTTTACCGAAGATCTCCAGATTGCATTTACAAGAGATTACTCTGGAAAATAATTTAAACTTTTGTTAACTTTGTCAGGTTTCATGTCCATATGTACCACCCCAGTTTTGGAAATTCAGTTTTTCAAAATGATTTATGGAGAATAATCATGAAGTCTTCATGTTGTCCAGTTGGCAGTTCAGAATGTCTATTTCAGGGAAAGATTTTTTTAACATTTGAACGTTCCATATTATGTAGATGTGTTTACGTATGCAGAATAATTTCTGCAGGGAAATAAACTTTGAAATATAACTGCTATCTGAAAATGGTAAATGCTTTATATTTGTTATTGGAAGAGAGCTATTAATATATTTAAACTCTGAAAAAATTGAAAATTTAGATCTGGTACAACAAAAACTGACCAAAAAAATAAAAAAAAGTTTAAAATAAATAAGAAATAAAAATTTAAAATGATTTATCATAGAAATATTTAGCAAATGCAAATGTTCATATTCATACTCGATATACATTTCTCGCAATTCTCAGGACCCAGGTTTATCATGCCTAATAATCTCTGGGGGATTACACTGGAAGTTCAATATGTACAGACCCCCAATAATACATATTGTGAGATACTGCAATTTTTTTAAGACATCTGTGATTCTATTACGACAATGATCCAAGTTAGATTATTCCTTTAGTTTAAGAAATTTTTCACTGAACAAAAATCCAAATCAAGGTCATATTTGGGGTAAATACCTATTATAATGGATGGCTGTTAGAAAACCCAATAAAAATAAAGTTGCAATAAAACATGTGAAATTTGTCAGTTACTAAATTGCTCCAGATCAAATATTTTTACCCACTTTCAAGATACACAAGAAAAACCGATACATAAATTTCTTCCCTCGCTCTGGCTGCTCCCACGTATATATTTCACTTGAATTGTTCCTTAATTGTTACAAGTCCCCATTCATAATCTTCTTGTGTTCTGAGACAGACATAAAGATAAACATAATGCATGGAAGTATGGAGCACAATTACTTTAGTAAATACAGCAAGTGATAGCTGGGTTACATGCATGTCAGATATACCCTCTGATTGCACCGGGTTGAAATCTTGGAGCGCAAGTTTTGTTCTTGTGAAATAATTTAGCATAAAACTTGTTATTTCTTTCACAAGATAGACTGGACACATTTCCTCATCTCTCTCGTATGCAGATACGTGCTGCTTATGTGGATCAATCCCTATAAAATGTGTTTGCGCAAGTGTGCCATGATTTTCAGTCCAATATCAGTTACACCGACAGGTTAGGAGGCTACAAACTCTGATAATGGGAGAATGTCATTCAGAAGTGTTACTCAGTTGCTGATCTGTAAAGGGTATTCCTTCAGCTGGCTCCTCTGTTGCACATCAAGTAATGTGTGTGAACCAGCCTCCATGGCCTCTCTCTGACCTTGTTGAACCATGTTTTTATATTGCTCTATATTGCTAGAAACATCTCAACAGTTGAATGATTTTGAACTGACTGCATCAGGGGTTTCAATCTGTATGTTGTAGAAATCAAAATTACATGCAGAATACTGTGGCTTAAGAAATAATTTGAGATTATTTATCACTATACAGAGACGGACATTTTTGATGGTTCCCATCTGCGCAAACCCAATCAAATCAAATCTTGACAGATTTGCCTGGGTGGATCTGTGCTGGTATACGAGTACGTCCCTACATTCCAGGAGCGGTAATTTCTTTTTTTTTCTGTGAGTTGTTTTGTATCTTCCTGTGGATTTTGATAGCTGATCATGATGTCTGAATATTGTTGTGACACCTGATAAATGAACCAAACTTATATTCTCTTCGGTGAGCTTGATAGGCCATTCATGTTTCTCAATTCCCAGGATCCAGGTCTAGCTATCTTGCCAAATAGACTCTGGGGATTATGATCAATTATTTGCTTTTCTTCTATTTTGATTGCCTCAAGCATGTCAAGTGGGTGGGAATGTTATCACTATATATTCTTGTTATTTTCTTCTATTGTGCACCTGAAAATGCATAATCTACTGGGTTCTTTGCACTATAGTGATTTACATTGGTTTATGTTTACATTATATATGAGCAACAAATTTGAATTAGATCTGATTCAAAGGAATGTTTGGACACAATCGCAAGCCTCAATCTTACATACCTTTTAGCGGCAGATGTAGGCAACTGTTTATATAATGCAGTCCCCACAATTAGGATTCTGGCTGCAGCAAAAATTATTGTGGAATTGAAGCATTTAACACAATGTTAAATACTGCATTGTTAATTGTTGTGGCTAATTGAGGGGACTGTACTGTACATTGTAGCAACCTAACTCTGATGACCAGTGAAAATTCATTTTCTTTCAACCACAATTCAGAATACTACAGAAATATACATCTAACATGCAGAATGTGATGCCATATAGACTTTTTAATAGTCACATGCCATAAAAGGCAAATGATTGGCCACCATGGGATTTGGCCATGCGCCATTGTATGTAACGGCTAGAGCCAGAGAGAATGTATACAGGGGAATGATTAAACTCGTGATGATGATTTCTCGTATACCAATTCAAATTGTCAACCTCTGTCAAATGTGACTATTTCACTGACCAGCTATTAAAGCTGGAGCACTATCAGCTAGTCATGGACATTCCAGTCCAAGATCTCCCTATATGAATGCTTATGTGTGGAAAAGTATGTGAAACCTGGCACAAAAATGTTATGCTTTCCATTACCTTTATATTGTACAAAGGATCACTCTGGTGACTATATTATGCATATTTTGGCAATCCAGATATATTTGACTGGTGCTAAAATTGCAAGTTCAAATTATTCTCCATAGGCATAGATAAGCATAGAGAGAGGTGGAGCTGAACCACCCCGCCAGTCATCCCATGCAGCTGCTGCTTGGTTGTGAAGCATATTGCATCCCATTCTTGTAGTCTTTGAAATTACAGGGTTCATACACTTACAGCACAAAAAATCCAGGATTATTCCAGGACTTTCCAGGTCAATAATTCTAATTTTCCTGGAGTATTTAGTACAATAACTTGCAACAAAGATGATCAAATTAATGAAGTTCAGGAACAAATTTTGGCACATAAAGGTGATGTGGCATCATCTCCTAGAAGACGAAAGTATAGTTCTTCCAGGAGTTTAACTATATTTTTAAGCCTTTTCCAGGACTTTCCAGGTTAGCAATTAAATTCCAGGAATTTTAAAGACTTTCCATGAGGCGTATGAACCCTGAATTAGGTCATTGTCATCTTGAAGTGAACTCCATCTAGAGGCTCTCATATGGCACCACTGATATGCGAGAGATTGAGATGCTCACCTAATTTATTTTCAATATATCATGTTCAAACAAGGTTCTGTTGTTTTGACCACAACTTTTTCAGAAGAAATAATTCTGGAGTGAACTTAACCTATACACATTATAGATTCTACACCCCAGTGAAAATGTTTGATCAGACTCGATTCCTGCTTGTGCATCACTTCATAATATATGGCAATTTGTAATGGGGCTTTAACAGAAAATTCGTCCTAATAGTTTCATCAGTGTGGAATCCATTCAGGCCTCCATAAACTACATGTAGTATCATTTCAAATAATATCGTGATGCCAGCTGAATTTGTTTTCGAGAAACATGGTGTACATACTGTGTTCACAATCATATGTCTTCTGTTCAGCACATTCAACATGTGACCTTTGGAAATGGATCATGGTCAGTCCAGAGTAACCCTGATTCTAACTTGGAGGGTGAATGTATGTGTTATGATAATGACTATACATGTACCTTATTACCATATTGCTTGACAGCAATACATTATTGACACTGCATGACCCTGAAACTCAAGCTGGTTACCAACCTACTGTCAAAGTACTGATGAAATTATATGGGGATGTACAATAGAACATATTGGTTGTGTCACATTATTAGTTGAAATGGTGTACCATTACTGGACATTTCAAAGAACAGTCTAACAACAGGTTTGGCTACCGAGTCCCGTTGATTGTAGTGTACCATGTCTATGGTACCTAGAGTGTACATTGTGACTGTTCATTTATTATTATATGGGGAGCCGATAATCATTTTCTGTTGCAAATACTTAGGGAACAAAAGTATAGAGAAGAGGTGGGGGGGGGGGATCTGGGGTATGTGGTAAAACACAACCAGCTGGTCTTCATTATGGTACATGTTGGACAGCCCCCTCTTCTCTTATAGTTTGATGGTAGCTGGTGTTTTACATGTAATATGTGTGACATTTTTTATTTATGGCATATTTATACCAGGTAATGCAGCGTCAAAATAACTATTAGTATTGAAACAAATCCGAAGATGGCTCAAAAAACAATAAGAAATAGCCCAATGAGCCTAAAACCCCTGAGCCGTGGTAAATTGAGAAAGACTGGGCATATAGCCCAAGTTGATATAGCTGTATCTATGGATTTGGAAAGCCTTGCTGTTATTCTTGGTGAGGCGAGGATGATGGACAGTCAGACAGGTGGACGGACGACACTAACAATGGTCAAATTTGGCTGAGGGAATTTGGTGGACAGTTATAAATGTTTGGTTTAAAATTAAAATGGTTTGATAGCGGTTTGTCTGTTTCAATATGTATAATGACACATGCATGCCATGGAGTATGCACAATTTATGCAATTTGGAATAAAACTAAGTATAATTTCAACTTTTTTTCTGCGAAGGCATTGTTTTACTGTCCAGACTGAATTATTTTGTAGATACATTATACTGAAGAGGATTCAAAATTTTAAGCTGATTGAAAAATCATGATTGTGTTTCAATATGCTACATCAGAAGCGAATCAAGTAGAATCATGTTGGACACACCGGTTCTCATCAGATCACCGAAGTTAAGCAACATTGATCTCGGTCAATACTTGGATGGGTGACCGGGTGCTGTACTGGCTGGGCTGATCAGTGTCCAGGATAATAGGAACTGTGGACACTCTCATGTTCTGGCACATGTAGGCATGTCGTGATATGACTGAAATAATGTTGAAAACGATGTCAAAGCCAACTCACTCACTCACACTGGTTTGATAAGTGCCAGTGCCATCTACATGTAGCTATTCTGATATAATGTCACAAACACTTCCAGCTGATTAGCTTTTGGTGACATGTACATGTATATGTGACAATGTAATATTGGATTTGACAGATGGAATTTTAGCATTTATTCCAGAATTGCATTATTTTGCTGTCTGAACTAAAATGTTTCATCATGGTTATTCACATGGATGTACAAAGAAAATAGTTTGCCACAATTCTTATTTCATTATATTTGTCACTATAAATTGATTAGTGTTCAGCTGACAAATAGTGAAAAAAGCCACATGCATGCTTAGTCTGTTCAGAAGATTCCAATCTAACAATTGAAGAAAAGATTCCAATCTAACAATTAAAGAAAAGATTCCAATCTAACAATTAAAGAAAAGATTCCAATCTAACAATTGAAGAAAAGATTCCAATCTAACAATTGAAGAAAAGACATACAAATTTTGATTCTGTTCAGAACATCGACAGCTAACACATGTATATAAGCTTACATGTACATGTAATGAATAGTGATGTTCATTCTCTTCATAACATTCATCTGCATAACTTATAGAAAGCAACTGGTGTAAAGCCATACATATGCTCATTTTGTTCAGAATGTTAACTAACAACTACATGTATAGTGACATGAGTGAGAAGCCAAACCAATGTTCATTCTGTTCAAAACACCCCCAGCTAAAAACTGAGTGAGTTGAAATACAACATTGCAATCAGCACTATCTCAGCTATCCTGGCTATACTATCAGTTTACAATATTTATAATCTTGCAATTTGATTATTACTATTGTCACTGCTAGGTTAGTCAACTTACTGGCTGGAAAGTCATTTTTTGTGTGAAAGGCTGTTTGCAGCACTTTTTAAATTTAATGATCAATTCTGGGCACCATCTATAATTTTCCCATGATTTTTTGTACCCCAGATTATGAAGGTTCACAATAACTTAATATAACGTGGGACCTGTAGGTTGTTGAGAGAGAAAAATTGTCACATGGAAACTGCTTCAACTCCTGTTGTTCAAATAAGCTTACTGACTAAAGTGAGAAGTGTTTGTTTGTTTGTGCAAAATGCACCTAAATCTATGTTGTGGTGTTTGTGCTAAATTTGTGGTTACTTTACCAGTATCACTGTATTGTCACTTTGCAGTTTTTAATTTGTACTTGAACATTAGTTAAATTTTTGTATAGATTTTTTATTATAAATCATACAAAGAGAAAAATATCCTCACATTATTTGTGGTATTAAACAAAATTTGTGTGTAGTTTGTGGAGGATAGGAAGTTGTTTTGTTGAGGGAAATGACAGCAATGAGATACTGTTCATTCTTAGCAAAACATGGCTGATATCTGATTTATGATCAGTTTTATATCGACATACCAGAACATACTTTTGGTGGTGTATCAGTGTTATTCATCGTCACGGTGAACTTCTGACACTGGCAGTTGATTTACAGTGTGGTTGTTTGTGGTAAATTTGTGATAATTAGTCACACTTCAAAAGTGTTCCAGGAATTTTTTTAGAATTTGATCTTACTGTATGGCATGTCAAATTTACCAATATTTTTTTCAATGAATTCAAACCTTGGAAATTATTTGGAGTTGATAATGAGAGTTCAATATAACTATCAATAAATTATATTGCATCTACTTAGCCTGATGATGATTTCAGTAAAAAGTGTTCTCCTGTACAGCTGGATGTCCATATAAATAAAAATATCACACTGGAAAGTACTAGAATCTCTGCCACCTATGTAACTATCCCATTGTGTACTCAACTATGTTTCCGGCTCCAGTTTTGGAGGGTTTTTCAAGCTCCATTAAATGTTAAATTTGAATTTGTCTAGAAAGTTATGAACTGCCTACAATACTTTTCTCCGAGTTTTGTCACCGGAGTGGACTGGGATTCAGTAACGTGTCTAAGTCCAGCGTTCTCTCATAACATGGTGTGAGATCCTTCCAATATGCCAGCTATATCTGTTCCAGATTGCCTGAGTTATAGGTCTATGTGTGTGAAATTTCAGCTTACCACATGCGATTTATTTGCAACTTTTTGAACAGTGACACAATTTATGCTGAACTAGCAGACTAACAGATCCTTGTCTTGCACAAGTGTTCAATGAATGTGTACAATATACAATTTTCTGTGATAGTTTATGGAAACTAACGCTTCAACCATGTTCGTTTCCCGCATATCGAAATCCGGGACGTTGATCAAACTTCCGCATTTGTCTGGACTTTTCAGTTTTCAGATCAAATAGACATTCCCAAAGAAACTTTAATGTGTGCCTGGCCTTACAACTTAGATCTAAACTAAAAACAGGCGGCGCTCTCCTGGCGCACATAATTCTTGACATTTCACAATTTAATTCTTGTCCTTGTTCAACTCGCGCGGTAAACAGCTCCAGAAAAGTTACAAATTTAGGATCTGTTACGGAGCATACTTGCCCAAGAAGAAAACCTTCTAAATATGTTGCTTTTCCAATCTCTTTCTATCATTTTATCTGAAATATATGGGTTGAGCATGTTGAGATAGGACAAACGGGCACCTGTCACTCGGACAGGGCCAGTTTCATTTACGATTGTCGCAAATCTGTACTTCCGGTCGTTACGAAAAAAAGATACGAAGAAAGTTACGAAGATATTTACGTTGACGTTCATGAAACCCGTGTAAAGTTGTCGTAACTTTTTTCGTAAATACTTCGTAGATGAAAATTTCTTACGTAAGTTACGATTATTGATGAAAGTGTGCCCAGCTCCTCAGTGATTGGTACTAATACCTTGCCCATTTAGTGAGGTTGCTTAGGGTCATATTTTGGGAAGATCGTGACACGCTGGACCAAAGCACCAAACTTGGCACACCCATCACTTGAGACATATAGAACAATATCAGAAGGGGTGCCCATTGCTCTGGGCTCTGTGATGCCCTCTGGCCCCCAAAAGGGCATCTGAGGGGCAATATTGTTATTCAAAGAATAGTTAACCTCCAAACAGCTTCGTTATTTTTATCATCCTTAAAGGCTGGGAAGCTGAAACTTGCCACACTGTATCACTGGTTCAAGCGCGGTGGCGGCCATGATGACATCATTTCCCAAAAATAAGCCATTTTGTGGACGATTTTCGGACCGATTTTTTTATTTGCGCAATTTTCTTCGCTGAAACTGCCTGGTTAATTGGAAAATAATCATTTAGTGGAGAAAAAATACTTTGGAGTACTTTTGCGAAAACATTAATTTTGAAGGAATACGAGGAAAAAAGAACTTTCCAGTTAGACCCTAATATCATCCATTTTTAATTTACTCATGATGCTCTGCTCCGAGAATAATGCTCTGCTCCGAGAAATATGCTACACGCTTAAAATAACTTCAATATCATAAACTATAACTGCGCTAAGTTACAGCTCTCAACATTTCTTCATTTTAGAGCACCACGGCAAAGTACTCTGAGAAGGAAGTGGGGTGACTGAAACCACCTAAACCAATTAGGTTTACATAATCGCCTGTGTAAAAGAAAACAATAGCCTCTTATCCATGTAAAACTTGACAATTCAGCTTTCCATCTCGTAAAATGGAAAAAAAGATGGAAAAGCTCAAGGCTGGCCAGGTTAGTTTTTCTGGGTATTCTTGCATTTACCAGGTTTACCCCATGATGAAGCGTTTACTCCATCAGACGTCCTCGATGCTCATCCATTAACATCCGATGAGTTATTTGTTTGAACTGATCTGTCATCACAGCTCCCGAGCTAGCGTATCTGATTCCGCTTAAGCCGGCGCCAGGGACCGTGTGGATACTTCATAATCTCCGTATGAACCGCTACAATAAAAGCGCGGCTGAGATACTAAGGCTACGTCCGAGAATCCACCGTATTCTTGGGTTAGCATGTTTGGGGGCGATGGAAGCTTTTCTGTTGAGTCATATGGTTGCTTTTTGGTCGCCAGACGTCGTCAATTTCTCTCACCTCTTGCTTATCGCTTCAATTCCAATCTTTCTACTTTCAAATTTGAGAGATGAACAGCTGAATTAACAAGTGTTACACGGACCGGACGGCTTCATCTGAAGAGTGTGAGGGTGAACCTAAATAGAAAAATCCCAAAAGGGCATCTCACGCCTGTTGGAGGCCCGGGTTTTTTTCTGGAAGGCCGTGAAATTACGTCGGGATAGCTAAAAGAGCTATATGGTCAGAGAAGGCACTCTAAAACCAAGAAGAAATCAAAAGGGCATTTAAAACCCAGTGGGGACCGGGAACGTGCAACATACAATTTACAAATGTTATAGCACTGGTCTATATATTGCCATTGAATGGCCACAGCTTTGGTCAAGTGTTCATGGGACTTTGTCAGAATGGCTGTGGGATTACCAAGGGTCCCGCAATCTTTTTTTAGTCAATAGGCTGTCAAATATTTTCAGGATAGCTGAA
The DNA here is from genome assembly GCA_036873755.1 of Hanleya hanleyi. Classification (NCBI taxonomy): domain Eukaryota; kingdom Metazoa; phylum Mollusca; class Polyplacophora; order Lepidopleurida; family Hanleyidae; genus Hanleya; species Hanleya hanleyi. The sequence goes on from JAVTVY010028701.1 coordinate 87,960, forward strand.
GGGATCTGAGAGAGTGAATAGACACAGGAAAGGGATCGAAAAGTGCATTTAACGCCCATTGAGGGGCAGGAACATAAAATTAACATTAAAATAACACGTGTACTTCTATCCATCGCCATGGACACGATTGGGAGTGTTTAGGACGATTTCAGGTTCAGAGGCAGATTGAGGAGAGGGGAGGGGTCTAAAACCACATCTAATATATTCCACTGGGTGCCAAGACCATTACATTTACATGTGTATGGTTCAGCACCCGTGCATTACTCTAATTATATGCCGGTTGTGCATGTACACCGTAAGAAAAATGATACCGAATAGGGAGGATGCTGTCTTCAATTGTTATTGGTGGATTCAGCTCAACCCTCACACCCCCCTCCCCCCTCCCCCCCTCTTCCCAATGAACTATTCTCTGGTGTTCGCAAATGTTTAGAGCTAGCACTTTGTGTCTTAATAAGAAATCAAATTAGGACCATTTTATTCTCGGAGAGGAGCATCATGGGTAAATTCAGATTTGACGACACGGTGGTGTAGCTTGAAAATTTCGTTTTTGTCGTATTTTCTTCAAAATTGGTGTATTTTTCTATGTTAAAGTGCCCACTAATATCTTATATCACATCAGATAATTATTTACTAATTTACAAGGCAATTTAGGCGAAGAAAATTGCCCAAGTAAAAAGTTTGAAAAATCGATCCAAAAAATTATCAATAAAATGGCTTATTTTTGTAATATGACGTCACTGTGACATCATCATAGAGGCCATCTTGAATTTTCTGGTAGCACTGGAATCAAAGATATAGTGTGACAAGTTTCAGCTTCCTGGCCTCAAGGATAACGAAAATAATGAAGCTATTGGTAAGCTATCTATTTTTTCATTGATAATATTTCCCCTTAGATGCCCATTTGGGGGCCAGAGGGCGTCACACAATCCAAAGTAATGGGCACCCCTTCTGATATTGTTCTGTATGCCTCAAGTGATACATGTGCCAGGTTTGGTGCTTTGGTCCAGCGTGTCACGATCTTTTTGCTACGCCACCTCACTAATTGGGCAAAGGTGATCCCTTTCTATTTTGAGGTCAAAAGGTCAGAGATCAAATCCCCACAGAAAATCTGCAAAGAATTGGAATTTCTCTACTTCTAGGTTATGGAATTGTATCAACTTTGGGTGTATCTTGTCCATGGGACAAAAAAATCCCTATTTCTTTTCATATTAAATGGTCAAAATCACTTCCATCTATCATTCGAAGATTAGCTGTGTGGGCCTCGGTACATTTCATCTTCTACACAATTATATGACAGTAGATTTCATCCACAGATTGATGTTGCTTTTTGTTGGTTGCCTAGCCACGTTGGCATAAAAGGAAATACTGAAGCTCATAAAATGGCTAAGGCAGCCCTAGAGGACGAGGCTGATCCTGATGGAATCCCATACAGCGATTTCAAACCCTTTATCTGTGCTTATGTGAGAAAGCTGTTTCAATCTTTATGGGATGCTGTGGATGATAAACTTCACGAGTTAAAAAAAACCTGAAGGATATACTCATCCGAGCAGCCAGAGGATCGACCATACACGATTAATTCACAAACATTTACTAAAAAAGGAATCTGTCCCAAGGTGTATTCTATGCCAGAAACATTTTTCTTATCGGCTGTATAAATATTAAGATTGTTAGAGATTCTTTTTACATTTTAGTCGGGTAAAAAAAGACTGTATTTTAGGTTATTTGAGAGAAATCGGTTTGTTGTATAAATGTTATGCATGTACATATTCTTGTTGTGTTTGGATTGCTGGAACTTGTTTTTGTTGGAATACTTAGAATTCTGTTTGATCGTCGCTAAACAGCTTAAATATTGTTAAACCTTAATTCTCTCTCTCTCTCTCTCTCTCTTCCACTGCTTTTTCAAAATGAAAGATTAAAAGAATTGCGGTACATTTTGAGCAATATTTCACTGTGCTACTTTGGTATCTGGTCAGTAAATATTTTTGAATAATTGTTACTTGGGAGAAGTATCGTTGCCCACACATGTTATGACCGTATACCGCCAAACACACGTTAAGCATTTCAATCGGGTTTGGTATTAAAAACTCGAACGGATAAATTGCTCGAGTAATATTTCGATAGCAAAGTGATTTGTTGACAGTTGTTTTCACTTATTCGAAGATAGACTATCTCGGTGAAATATCTTTACATGCCCTGAGAACAATCGCAGAGCAAATTACCCGTGTGCCAGTAAAAATAATTTTTTGATAGTTCAATCTTCATCTGTTTCCACAATGTTTCTTTCCTACTAAATTTCAAACACTTATAACAGTTCGATACTGAACATTTCACCATGATTATAATTTACAACATATAACTGTACTTGATATCTCAACGTGACTGAACTATAGACTTTCAAGAATTAATTCCATAGTGATGCAAAACTATAGTAACATGCCGATCAACAACTTCCATCAATGAATATTTTTCATTGGAAGAGTGGCCAAGAGGGATCGAGGCTTGCCATTCTGGTTTAAGTGTATGCCCTTCCAAATATTTTTGTAATGAACGTATCTGCTCTGCATAAATGGAACTCAGATTAATCTTCAAATGAACCATATATGATTACTACCGTTTCCAACGAAAAATATTTGACATTCAGGAATTCATTATGCAGTACCAATGATTTTCAGAATCATTTCCTGGGCTATAACTCACAATTTCAAAGCATACATCCACTCGATCAGCGTTCATATCATTCGAAGGCAAGCTTCGTGTGCCGGAGTGCTTCGGCACCGTTTGTTTTATCTATCACTTCTTTCTCAAAATGAAAGATTAAAAGACTTTCGGTATATTTGGACAGCTGATTACTTCACTGTGTTATTTTCGTATTACTTCACTGTGTTATTTTCGTATCTGGCCAGTATTCGATACTGAAGTTTTCATCATGATTAGAATTTAAGATGGATTGGGTCCAACGGATATACTTGATATCTTTCGAGAATCCGTTGTGATGCAAAACTATGGCAACTTTCCACAGAGGAACCGAAGCTTCACATTCTTCTATAATTGTATGGCTTTCCAAATATTCTTGGTATGAAGGTATTTGCGCTGCTTATAACGAACTCAGATTAACGCCGTTTCCAACGACAAATATTTGACATTCAAGAATTCATTATGCAGTACCAAAGACTTTCAGAATCCTCTTATGGACTCATGATCACTCTAATTCCAAAGCTCACATCCACACGATCAACGTTCATATCAGTCGAAGAAGATGAACTACGTGGATCGCAGTACTTTGCGGCGATATGCAGGATATGCGATTGGTCTAATCGAGAAAAAGTTGAACCTACAGTACTCGCTGATTGACAGGACCTCACCAAGAGCAAGGTCGTTGAAACAATCCGCCATATTGACAGAAGTACCCTTCCCCAAGCAAAACAAGTACTGAGAAGCCCCAATTCGCAAGAAGTTCTAGCAAATCTCCAGAATAAATTCGTCATAGTCCCAGCAGACAAAGCTCCAAATAATATAATATTCATATGTAAATATTACTATTACCAGGTGCTGGTTGAAGAATTGAGTGTAAACATATCGTCTACTTACTCTCAAACTGCATTTACTCTGGAAGATTTATTCAACAATCACAAAACGTTTCTCAGGGAAAGAGGTAGTTGTCTTCCAACCAAACATAACGATATACCAAAAGTATACTGGACTCCCAAGATGCATAAATCACCATACAAAGCTAGATTCATAGCTGGTTCTAGAAGCTGCGCAACCAAGCTTCTTTCAACCCTGTTGACGAGGGCCCTTCAGGAGGTAAAAGCATTTTGGGAAAGGTATTGCGCCACTATTTCTAAAAAATATGTATGCGTTGAATGTATGTGGATATTGAAAAACTCAAAATGTCTTACGGAAGAACTTGATGCTAAAGGTCACATACCGTACAGACATGTATCCACATGGGATTTCTCGACTCTCTATACTACAATCACTCATCAGGACCCTATTGACCGTCTAAGTTCATTAATAGTATCTGTGTTCAAGAAAACTGATCGTAGATATATTAATGTCGGAAGCCGTACTTTTCAGCTCTACTACATACAAGAGATATCATACATGGGATGTTTCTTTGTTTATAGAGTTGCTTGAATTTCTCATTAAAAATATCTATGTGAAATTTGGCAACACAATATATCAACAGCATATAGGTATTGCAATGGGTACTAATTGTGCACCCCTATTGGCTGACCTATATATGTTCTCTTATGAGTATGACTATATGCAGGCGCTTTCAAAAACCGATCCATTAAAGCCCGTTCCTTCTCATTCACCAAACGCTATATAGACGATCTTCTCGCTGTGGATAATCGCTATATAAATGACGCAGTGAAGGATATATATCGACCTTCACTGGATTTGAAGGAAACTACAGATAACCCTACAGGCACATCTTTTTTAGACCTATATCTCTATAAAAATGAAGCGGGCCTTCTCTCTCGTCGACTGTAGAGATGATTACAATTTCGACATCGTAAACTATCCCTTTCTGGACAGTAATATTGCAGTGGGACCTGCATATGGCGTATACATATCACGCCTAGTAGCATTTGTCACTTTCGGCCAGAAAATCTTCAAAACAATGTGGAAAATCTCAAGCTTCAGGTTATGAATTGGTATTAATCGATCGATACACCTTATCCATGGAGCAAAGAAGATCCCTTTCTATTTTGACTTCAAAAGATCAATGGTCAAATTCACACAGGCTAGAAAATCTGCAAAGAATTGGAAAATCTTCAGTTCAAGGTTGTGGATTTGTATCAAACTTTAGAGAGAGAGAAAGAGAGAGAGAGAGAGAGAGAATTAAGGTTCAGCAATATTTCAGCTATATAGCGACAATCAAACAAATTTCTAAGTATTTCAACAACAAAAAAGTCAACTACCCCAAAATCCAGAAGTATTCAACAACACACACCAAAAACATGTACATACATTAAAACTTCTAAATTTCTCTAAATAACCTAAAATATAGTCTCCTTTTAGCCGGCTAAAAGATCTTCTAAAGTAGCTGCTTGATAAGAAGAATCTCATGCAATCTTAACATCTATACAGTCGATCAGAATATATTTCACTGTGAGATCTTCGTGGCATGAAATACTGCTGGTTCCTTTTTAGTAACTTCGCGAGTTAATCGGGTATGGGTGATTCTACATCGTCTGACTTGATCGAAACGTTTATGACTGCTCAGATGAGTATATCCTACAGTATTTTTGAAAATCATGAAGATTGTTTATCTATAGCATCCCATAAAGATTGAAACAGCTTTCTCATATAAGCACAGATAGAGGATCTGACATCGCTATATGGAATTCCAAAAGAATCAGTCTCATTATCTAAGGCTGCCGTAGCTATTGCATCAGCCTCAGTATTTTCCTTTGATGCCAACGTGTCTGGGTAAAAAGCAAAACACAACAATCTGTTGATCATAGGATTGTAAAATGTTCAAAATGGTGGGGGTGTTTCAAACTTTAGGTGTACCTTGTCTATGGGACAAAGAAGAGCCCTATGTATTTTCATATTAAAAGTTCAAGGTTACCTGCGGCAGATATTATTTCATCAAAAAATATTTAATATAATTGAATATTTAGTACATTCACTGTCAATATGTCTTACAAGTCAATTAACTTCTCATTGACTCGGTAGTTCTTGCTCATTTTGTCCGTTAAACATTTCATCACGTTTATCAGATTGCCTGAAATACCTTGAATGCTATTGGATTATGGACGCGGATATTCTTTAATGAACGACGGCTGAATTATGAATGACGGACCAGACGCTTGTAATTGACGTAACCCAGCACTGCACTGTATACGTCTTAATTAGTGACACGTATGCCTCGTTTATTGAACTGTCATACAATCATTTTCATGATATTTAGTCTCTGAATAGACAGCTTTTAAAGATATATCACTCGTTTGGATGAGTTTCTTGCAGTTTCATTCAGCGTGTTAAGATAACCGAACTGATTATCGCTTAAAATCCTGCCTTAGCTATCTCATCAGCTTCAGTATTTCCTTTGATGCCAACGTGACTAGGCAACAAACCAACCACAACATCAATTGGATACCATATACCATGTCATTTCACATTTGCTCCTCTGTGTTCCGCTTCACATGTCAGCAGTATACATGCAATACAAGGGATATATGCCTGTTTTTGCTGCCTACTTGAGGTATATGTGCGGTTAAATATACATGTAAAACAGAATCTTTAAACTAGCTTTATAATAGCCATGGAAACAAACACGGTGGACCTTTACATACCGAGAGTACTAATTCAATAATGCATGCCGATACACAGTCAGTATAAAAGCGGCCAGCATGGCCAGAGTAGCAATTTTTAACAGACCAACATGAGAACAAGAAAGCCGGTATTTGAGCAACGAATATATTACATATATTATGACGTTACATTTGATGTACCAGGAGCGTCGTGGGGATATTGATGTCATCGGATGAGTTAATATTTCAGTTCCATTTGGTGTTTAAAGCGAAAGCATTCGAGTTTTAAGAACTTATGTTCCGGCTACTCCATATCAGAATCGACCGAAGGGCAGACACAATCTCCTGAGCATAAAGTACTTTGTACTGGCGTGTGGCAAAGCGTGGCCACTTGAGACTTTCATAGTCTGCAGCAATTCTCGACCGAGTCGCGGTTAACTTAAAAGTGACCAGGATAATCAGAGAGAACAAGCACAGAGAAAACCGCTAAATGATGACCTGGTAACAGGGAGTCTACTTTTGTTAGGAAAACATACTATGGACATACGTCGCACAAGGTAAGTAAGACAATTTTATAATACAAAAGACTTCATCTAGCTAGGTATTTATGATATGGAGTGTACCCAATTGAGCGATAATATCTAATGGTGGTGGGAGAATAAACCTTCGTAATTTGACAAGTCAAAATGACAGCACTGGCTGATATTCAGACTGCATTGTCCAATAGTGTGTCCAATATAGCAACAATAGTGTATCACGGGATATCTCCCAGTTTTAAAACATTTGATTGGTCAATTCAAATTTTCAAAAATCAAATACGGGATTTCCATTGGTCTGTGGAGAAAATTGGAAGAAAATCTAGCCAATCACAGAGGTGGATGTTACCATATTTCTGTATCTCTGTTTTCGTTTTTTATCTGGACAACTGGAGTGGCACGGAAACTAACACAGTCAGCCGTGTTCCCAATTCACAGCATTTCTACTTCATCAAACTACCCGATACCTCCATTAATCAGCACAGTCCTTGAACCAATCCCTAATAAGGAATCAGTCGCCAAATATGGACAGCTTACTCACAAGACAACTTCAGCTATCGAGATAGTTCGAGGATGTTACATACAGAACTTGGCCAGCAAAAGCCTCGTCCAATTAACATATATAAGTGAATGCGAGCAGGTGGCGATCTGAGCTGTTAATATTATACTTGCGTCGCTAGAATGTCTATTAACAAACCTGTCATGTAAATATAGCCATGATACCCGTTTAATACTTTTCAGTCTATCGCCTTCACGGCACAGTTAAAATGTGTCACAAGCCGAACACTAAAGTTGAATACTTATTTTGCCCTTCATGCGGGTTATCAACAACCTGTGAGGTATATGTTTGTATCTGGGATCGCCAAAACAGATATCCTGAATACGGCTATCATTGGAACTCCCCGTCGCATACACTGTCAGAATTTTGGTGTATAGACGTGACGTACCCAAAGTTGTCGAGTCAAAATGGAATATGACCCAAACTGTTTGGGTCCGTCACGTCTATACCCAACAATATTTGGTCAATTTGACCCAATCCCGTCTATACCCAAAAATATCTGGTCAATTTGACCCAATCCTCCTGGCCGTGTAGCGAATGTGCAGTTGAGAATAGCAAGTCTATGGGCTTATTCTCATATCGAAAATCGAACTTGTGGGATTAGGAATTGCATATTTATAAATGGACAGCTATTGAATTGTCATCGACAAACACGAACACGGCTAGAAAGGATTCTCACTCATATCTACTACTGAATCAATATCTCGTCCTACGGTACAATTGTCCCTTGTTTCGCTACTGGCGTCGGAATCCGACTGTTGTTTTTCACAATGAACTGATACAGGTGTGTTGTGGCCATCCCATCTTCAATACATTTCCCATCGTCCAAATTGTTTCCCAATACCTGGTTGGCCCTGATTGAATCATCGTAAAATATATAAACGCTCTCCTATTATGAGACTTACAGCAGACACTCATATATACTAACGAAAAATACATAAGAATATGTTGAATCGCTGTGCGGGTATAAGAAATTATAGTAGAAGCGTCCAAATCATGGCTGAGTATATATATACCCAACTTTAATCTATATATACTAGTTATCTATTTCCAGAACCTGGTCGTAAATACTATGTCTGGCTCCTAAATATAGAGTATCGTGAGTTACAAGCGTCTGACCCGTCATTCATAATTCAGCCGTCGTCCATTAGAGAATATCCGCGTCCATAATCCAAAGACCTATTCCATATAACAGTATTAGAACCAAATGCAAAAAGACAATCATAGTATACATAAACATAGGCTTGTTTCCAAGCGGTCAACAGTTTTCAATGATCATCATGATGTTCCAAATATATCAAATCCGTATTGCTGATTATTGTATTCTTTACCTGGAATCGATTAGGAGGAGTTTGTAGACTATGATATTTTCGACCAACAAATTATTGCTAACAGTATCTACATTGTATATCCACCTTTCTCCTACATGTCTGTTTTACCAGGCCAGGGTTTTGAAACAATCCCAGCCGAGAAGATGAGTATATCTTACAGTTTTGAACTGAAGTTTGTTATTAATCACAGCATCCCATAAAGATTGAAACAGCTTTCTCACATAAGTACAGATAGAGGGTATGAAATCGCTATATGGGATTCAAACAGGATCAACCTCATTATCTGGAGGACTACCTTAGCCATTCTATCAGCCCCGGTTCGTCCCTAATTCAGCCGTCGTCCATTAAAGAATATCTGCGTCCATAATCCAAATACCTATTCCATATTCCATATAACAATATTAGCACCAAATTCAAAAAGACAATCATAGTATACATAAACATAGGCTAGTTTCTTGCACGAGAGAAGCTGTCAACAGTTGTCAATGATGCCGACAAGACATCATGATGTTCCCAAAAATATAAAATCCGTATCGGTGATCAGTATTCTTTTTAATCCATAATAATCGTTGTAAAGTCGTCATCTAAAGAATGATGTATCTCAGTCACGCTTGATTGTGAATGTTCATATGAGCACCATGAGGATCTTGAAGTACACGGGGTTCATACGGCCCCTAGCCCCGGGTTAAACGGAATTAGACACAAGTTACGAAACGTAACGCCATAGATCTTGCACGCTACGTTCGTATTTTGATATCAGCAAGCGGTATGTGTCGCAAAATTTGAGAAACTTTGAGTGAAGGCGCTTGGTATATAGGCGCTGATATCTCAGCGTACGTGATTATACCACGCTGGGCATTTCCGTTACCGTGCCGGGGAATTCCCGCGAGGTTCAACATTCGAAGCGGATCGTCTACATGGAAGCATCATATGAACGTCTCTAAATCCTCGTATTCATGTCTATACCAGGAGAGAGATAGAGAATTAAGGTTTAACGTCATGTTCAGCAATCAAACATAATTCTAAGTATTTCAAGAAAAACAAGTTCACAACCCAGCAATCCAGAAGGAATCAACACAACACAACACACCAAAAACATGTACATACATTAAAACTTATGCAACAAACCGATTCCTCTGAAATAGCCTAAAGTATAGTCTACTTTTACCCGACTAAATAGATCTTCTAAAGTAGCTGGTCAATAACAAGAATTTATTACAATCTTAAAATCTATACAGTCGATCAGAATATGTTTCACTTTTGAGATCTTCGTGGCATGGAATACACCTTGGTGCTGGTTCCTTTTTGGTAAATGTTCGTGAGTTAATCGACTATGGCCGATTCTACATCTCCTGATCATGGCTTTATCGAAACGTTTCTGGCGACCCAGATGGATATATCCTACAGTTTTTTGAAACTCATGAAGTTTGTTATTATCTACAGCATCCCATAAAGATTGAAATAGCCAAGTTGTACTTCAGCAGAGTGAATTACTACTCGATGTAACTGGTGTTGTGACAGTCCCATATCATTATCCTACACCATTCGGTTTTAACGATACCACTTTCGGTTCAGTCGGTATGGCAATCAAACTCCCGGTATTCTGTGCGTAACATCCGCGGGACCCTATTGACCTAGTTTCGTGACTGTCACCCGGTTTAGGTTCTATTCATGTGGTTGGATTTTTCAATGCTCCCATGTTAAGAGATAGGAGAAAGTGATCTATACAGTCCCCGAGTACTACTTCCATGAATGTTCAGCTATTCGGACGCTGGCTACTAAATCTATGTAAATGACGACCGTTTTGTTCCTTATCTATTCAGAATTCAAAAAAATCAAACTGTACGCATCATTATCCACTGAGAGTTTAGCCTACGGAAACAGAAACGCATCTGTTTTGATTCAAGCCTTATTGCCTCTTTATAATCATAGGATACTATAGGGGCCGGGATAATCTGTCTTTTTTTTTATACTTTAGAATACATTTCACATATTTAAGTTACATTTAAACGCTGGTTTATTGTAAGATGATACTGCACTAATAACCATCATGTCGTCAAGAAAGTCACACGCTCGACTAAATAGCTGGGGTAAATACAGAGATTAAGTATGATTTACACAGCTTTGCAGATTTCAACAATCTTTCAGTCATCTCACTACGTTTGAATCCTATTACTTTTTACTCCCGGAAACCCCACGGATACCCCCCCATCTCATTAATCGCCTCTTACGACTAGCTGTCTAAAGAACCGAGCCACTTAAATTCTTACCATCTCTTGAAGTGTGCACAGCGACACTTCAGGTCAATCTACGGGAGGCCAATAAAGTAATCTCGTTCGTCGCGCTATGTGATGTTATTGTCTTTTCACCCAGATCTGTGTTTCTTCCGCAACTCAATACCGGCAGCTGTACTATTTCCTGTTTTCTGCTTTCTGTTATGTTTCTGGGTCTTCACAACCCTGTTGTGTATAATAATAGCTCATTATTCAAGACCATATATACTTTGAAGATAAAGAACTATTATGTGGTGAATAGACAGAGCGTATCTCAAGAAAAATCACATATCTGCGCTGAAAATTAAAAAGAAAAAATGGTCTGGTCACTAATAATTTTGAAAATAAATTTATGATAATTTATAATGCACTAAATTCGGTATTCAACTGTCGTCCATCAACAATCGACATACCATTTACGTTCGTTAGTTACCAATAATTCCAAACAGACATGACTCTGTTGTCAATAAAGTAAACACGGTAAAAAAAGCTGTTAAAAACATCAATGGCCAATGTACACAAGCCAAGTAGGACTAAAAGCATAGGTTTTCAGAGTGAAAACGTCTGCTCGGTTCAACCAATCTCAACCGTTGAAATGCAAATGGCGGCCAAATAAAGTTGATGACCCGGATGTACACACTAGTGTATGTTCATGGTTTGTACATGGTTCATAATTGAAGTCTCGTGCGTACCCAGAAGGTCTTTCAGATTGAGCGAATGTCTGTAACAAGGACGAACTGGTGGAAGTCATCCAGAGTTTAGAACTGAGAACTCCGTTGTTGTTGGGGTTTTTTTGATAAATAAAGCAATATGGCTTGTATTTGACACCCAAGGTCGATCTCGCCTAGGCCAGTAAATATCTCTAGTTCGTCATCACTATGTGATGTTATTGTCTTTTTTTGCAACTCAAATACCGGCAGCTGTACTATTTCCTGTTTTCTGCTTTCTGTTGTGTTTCTGGGTCTTCATAACCCTGTTGAGTAAAATATAGCTCAGTATTCAAGACCATACTTTGAACTTTGAAGATTCTCAATTATCACGTGGTAAATAAACATAGCGTATCCCAAGGAAAATGTTCTAATTTTCGAGCTTAGAAATTACATATCCGTCCTGTCAATTTCTTCACATATGGCCTGGTTAATTCAATAATTTTGAAAGTAATAATAATATACTTTATATAATATAATATAATATAATATCATATATAATAAGTTCAATAATATGCGAACTTACACTAAATATAGGCAACAGATCGACATACCATTTACGTTCGACAGTTAGCATGGTTAGCACCAATTCAAAACAGCATGAAATAAAATAATATCGGCTATCTTTTCGGAGCTTCGCCATCTCTCCACAACATCCGAAATAGGTACATGACCTACACCACTGATAGAAACCAGGGAAAGATGAGCAATTCTCTTGCCACACTTCCCTCCCTATTCTCCTCCTCCCTCCCTATTCTTATCCTCCCTCCCTATTCTCCTCCTCCCAAATCCTCCCTCCCTATTCTCCTCTTCCCCAATCCTCCCTCCCTATTCTCCTCTTCCCCAATCCTCCCTCCCTATTCTCCTCCTCCCCAATCCTCCCTCCCTATTCTCCTCCTCCCCAATCCTCCCTCCCTATTCTCCTCCTCCCCAATCCTCCCTCCCTATTCTCCTCTTCCCCAATCCTCCCTCCCTATTCTCCTCCTCCCCAATCCTCCCTCCCTATTCTCCTCCTCCCCAATCCTCCCTCCCTATTCTCCTCCTCCCCAATCCTCCCTCCCTATTCTCTTCTTCCCCAATCCTCCCTCCCTATTCTCCTCCTCCCCAATCCTCCCTCCCTATTCTCCTCCTCCCCAATCCTTCTCCTAATGATAAGGAATCATGCCCAACCAGTTTTATTATGTAATTAAAAAAAAAAATCCAAAAGGATTCCCCACACTGTCAATCTCGGGTCGGGGTGTGGCTCATCAGCTATATATTTTCGTAAAAGTGTTCGAGAAAGTTCATGGAAACCAATTATAACAAGAACCTGGGAATTCTTCTTAGGCGACGGCTGCCTACAGAATCTCCGATCAGAGGTTTGTAACAGAACGAAATGCCATTCTCCAGCAAGCATTATAATAAATTTTGATAGACAATATGATTATCTTCAAGTTGCTAGAATAGAAAAAAGGTAAATACTATGTACATGTACATGATTTTTAGTGAATGTGTGAATCAAGGTGAATTCCTATGTTTTCTGGGTTATCAAATGGAGCATGGGTCAGCCCACTTAACATTCTTAACTGGAGGAGATGTGATGTAATGCACTGTAACCTAGGACTTTTTATTTGTTTTCTAAATATTACACGAGTGAGTTAAGGTTTAACATCGTGTTCAGCAGTATTTCGACCATATAGCGACGATATAACTGACTACGATATGATCAGCTGGACATATGTGACTATCCATGTATAGCCATCATGCAGAGGAAATTAATCTTCCCCTCGTGGCAACAGACATGGTACAAAACTCATGCTGCTCAACCATTACACAATTATGAATGCAACAACACACATTAAAAAGATAAAAGCTATTATTTACACCAGCGGTCCACCTTAATTAATGTCGAACGTACGAGTTTCCCGAATATTTGTTGCTGCCTGCTCCACAAAATCTTTAAACCGGCTGCTGCTTAATACTCCTGGTAACAGATACTGTAAAGCGGTTAGTGTCCGCAATATTTATCAGACCCACGTGAATACAAGAACGCCGGTATTTGAACTGTATTCAATATACCCAGCGAGTCGTCGCGGTATGGATGTCATCGAGGAAGTTCATATTTCAGTTCTATGCGGAGTGTTTAAAGGGAAATTTAAGAATTTATGTTCCGGGTGAACTTTATCTGATCAAGTCAAAAGGTCGACACAATCTCACAAGCAGGATATGTAATTTTCCACAAAAGTGCATACTGCTGTAGCATACAGACTTTATGAGTTGTAATTTGTAATGGAGCGAGGCAGAGCCTGGCCAGAGGAGACTTAGCGGAGTTTTTAACAATCCTCGTCCGGCTGAATTGAAGAGACTAATATAATCACAGGCAAAGTAATAGAGAGAACCGCGAGAGGATGACCTGGTAACACGGAGTTTACTCGCTGACATACGACAAGTGGCACAAGGTAAGTTAGAAATTTTACAGAATAAGACGCTTCCTCCAGCTATGTATTGATGATATAGAATAGCCAAATGAGCGATAGCATACTGTGGTGGGAGCATAAAATGGCGTGCACTTAGACAAAATGAAACTTAGACCATGATCCACAGCGGGCCGACGCCGCATCCCGTCTTTCGTGTATAGAGATTGCGCAAGAGTCCAATGGTGTAGGTGGTTTTACGTGTGACCGTCCCGTCTGGCTATTCTAATCTAATGTTATACATTTCCAGTTGATTTTCTGGTAGTACCTGGAACCATCAGCGCATTGATCTAGAACAGGTCGACAGTTATAACAATATTGGAAAGACAGTATGTTATTTATGCTGTGAAATAATTGTACCCAATACCGCTCAATCCGGTGCTAGGGGCCGTGTGGCCATGTCATTCAAGATGTCCACATGAACAGTAACGATAAAAGCGTGGCTGGGATGCAAATAATCACAGGGACCACTTTTGGTTCCTGTAATGTTTTAGAAACATGCAGTTAAAGTAGGAGACAGCGAGAGAGATAATTAAAGTTTAACGTCGCGTTGAGCAATATTTCAGCAATATAGCGACGATCAAACAAAATTCTAAGTACTCCAATGAAAACAAATCAATAACCCAGCAATCCAGAAGTAATCAACACTTCACACCAAAAACATGTACATACATTAAAATTTATACAGCAAATCGATTGCTCTCAAATAACCTTAAATACAGTCTTCTTTTACCCGACTAAAAGATCTTCTAAAGTAGCTACTTGATAAAAGAATCTCTTACAATCTTGAAATCTATACAGTCGATCATAATATGTTTCACTGTGAGATCTTCGTGGCATGGAATACAACTTGGGGCTAGTTCCTTTTTTAGTAAATGTTCGTGAGTTAATCATGTATTGCCGATTCTACATCTCCTGATCATGGCTTGATCGAAACTTTCTGGTTTCTGAGTATATCCTACAGTGTTTTTGAAACTCATGAAGTTTGTTATTATCCACAGCATCCCATAATAGACTGAAACAGCTTTCTCACATAAGCACGGGAAGAGGGTCTGAAATCACTAAATGGGATCAATCAAAAATGGGATGAACCTCATTATCTGGGACTGCCTTAGCCATTTCATCAGCTTTAAAATTTTCTTTGATGCCAACGTGGCTAGGCAACCAACAAAACACAACATCAATCTGTTGTTCATCAGAGGTCCAGAGGGAAAATACAATTTCTTCTAGTCATTTACTGTGATTGCTTCGTATTGCAGCAGTTATTAATGGAGAAGCTCTTTTAACGGTTACTTGACAGACAAGTGCTCCGGCATAGAAAGTTGAAGCCTGGTTCAGGAAGACTGACACTTGTCGAATGAACGGAGCGACGAACGAAATTAAACGAAACATAGCCAGGGGGTTGCAAAGATGCCGGCCTACTGACAAGAAATCATATGACCACACTAAAAACTTTCCAAGAACCAAAACTGATTCCTGCGATAATTTGTATCTGAGCGACACATATTTTGTAGATGTTCATGTGGACAACTTGCATGATCCCCCCACAGACAACAGCATCGGCTGGACCCTCTATCTGTACTTATGTGAAAAAGCTGTTTCCATCTTTATGAGATGCTGGGAATAATAACTCACTTTATGAGTTAAAAAAACTGTGGGATATTCGCATCTGAACTGCCAGAAACGTTTCCATCAAACAATGATCAGGCGAAGTAGAATCGGTCATACACCACGAACACGATTAACTCGCGAACATTTACTACAAAATGTGCCAGTCTCAAGGTGTATTCCATGCCACGAATATCTCCTAGTGAAACATATTCTTATCGACTGTATAGATTTTAAGATTGTAAGAGATTCTTTTTGTGGAGTAGCTACTTTTGAAGATCTTTTTAGTCGGGTGAAAGAAGACTGTATCTTAGGTTATTTGAGAGAATTCGTTTTGCTGCATAAGTTTTAATGCATCTGCATGTCTTTTGGTGTGTTCTGTTGATCACTTCTGGATTTCTGGGTTAACTTGTTTTTGTTAGAATACTTAGAATTTTGTTTGATCGTCGCTATATAGCTGAAATATTTCTGGACGCGACATTATTTATTAATTCTCTCTCTCTTCCTGGAGGGATATTAGATACAAATATTCAAGAGATATATGATGTAATAGTCCCGTAATAACCGAAGACCGTTGAGCATTGAACGAAGACCATTAAACGAAGACCGTATCAGTTATGTATTTTTATTTTTGGGATATCAAATCAAAATGGTCTATAGAGAATTGAAAACCTGACCTTCACATCATGAAATCCGTAACTGGAATTCCCCGTCGTATATAAACGCACGTGGAGTTCCGAACTGGCGAGCAACTGGTCTTATTCAAACAGTGAAAAATATACGCCGGTCGAATTGGGCCTGTAGGATTATGCTTTTGATATACCTTACAGCCATGAGTCAGTTCAGCCATTGAATTGTCAGCGACAAACAAGGAAACACCTGGAAAGGATTCACTCCAGGTATATTTTGTGTGTATCTATTACAGAATCAATATCTCGACCTCATATTTACGATCGTGTTGACATTGCCCCCTGTTTCGCTACTGGCGTGGGATCCCCACTGTAATATTTCAATAAACCACACTGTAGCAATTCAGTAACAGAGAACTGATAGATACTTATTCATGTCAGTGACTTATTCATGTCAATAACTGCATCAGTAATAGGAGCAGGGTTATGTCCCTTTATTACAGCAAATGACCCCGGCGTTTAACGAGTTGTGGATATGCGAGCTCTACAGGTCGAAGGGATCATTTTCTATCAACTCTAAAAATACAGAACAAGCTGCAGGTCAAAAGCCAGTTATTTTCTAACTATATACAGTTCATTTTGGTAAGCTACATCTTCACGGTCTGCTAGCAGGGAATGTAATTTAGAAAACAGAAAATGGTAAATTAATACAATAAAATTACGTTAAAATTGATATAACATTGAAATTATTAATATAGTTGTACCTTACAATATTATTGTTTTGCAAAATTATGTGCTTTTGGCAAAAAAAGTGGAACTTACCTTGTATTTTTGTAATCATTCAACAAAAACAATATTTTCCCATCTTTTTAGGTACTTGTCAGGAACAATTTAAAGACAACATACGTTACGGAGGATAAAACTTTGAGATTAGCAGAATTTGCCTGGACTTTAACATCCTCAATGAGCAAACTAATACATCACATAATATATAAATGTTCACATCAGTACTACACCATCAACCCACCGAAGCCAGTGGAAGCCTCTTCGGAAATTCGCGCGCATCACTGTGGAATTTAATACATTATATTTGTTAAGTTTCTCGAAGATTCCTCGGCTAGATATAAGTTCACGTCTGGCGGAGGGATTCAGAGCCACATATACGTGTAAAGATCGCGTACGATCCTAATCCGAAGCTTGATAACTCCGTGGTACCAGATGAATGCGTCCATACTGGCTTCAGACTACCAAATTAAATAATCTCTGTCCAAGACCAGAATTTTGTCGATTTCTTTCTCTTTTTGTTTTTTCGCCTTCGTTGCCACAAATTATCAGAGGCCGATGTTACGGTTAGTAATTAAGGCATTTGTTCTATTAAATTGCTAATTTCATTTCAATTGACTGTTCGATAACATGGTTCAACGGAGGACTATTTGAGGAGCCGGAGCACTGCTTTCCATTTGCAGTTGGCCGTTTGGCTAAATCATCGCTTGTACAAACGCGCACAGCTTGAAATTTCGACGGTCAACACCTGTTGCTGCGCTTGAAATAAACTACTAGCTGCCTAACGATGAAAGTCGAAATTCAATTAGGGGATCGGACAT
This sequence comes from Hanleya hanleyi, assembly GCA_036873755.1. Classification (NCBI taxonomy): domain Eukaryota; kingdom Metazoa; phylum Mollusca; class Polyplacophora; order Lepidopleurida; family Hanleyidae; genus Hanleya; species Hanleya hanleyi. The sequence goes on from JAVTVY010028701.1 coordinate 105,926, forward strand.
CTTTTGGTGGTCTCATGCCTTCTCATGTGCAGTGTAGCCATGTGGCAACTGATGACGGGACTATTTTATGTCGCTCTGGAGATGGCAGAATTCTTTATCTTATCTTTAGGGGGGAAATATATAGCCACGCGACGACAAGACGGTGGACATATATAATATGGAACTATGCGAAAAATGTGAAGTCCGGTTACACACTCGAAACGAGCTGGACAGATGCTGTACTTCAGCTATATAGAGACGATCAAACAAAATTCTAAGTATTCCAACAAAAACAAATTAATAACGCAGCAATCCAGAAGTAATCAGCACAACACATTAAAAACATGTACACACATTAAAATTTATACAAAAAGAAAACGATTTTTCTTGAATAACCTGAATTACAATCTCCTTTTACCCGACTAAAAGGATCTTCTAAAGTAGCTGCTCGATATAAAGAATCTCTTACAATCTTAAAATCTGTACAGTCGATCAGAATATGTTTCACTGTGAGATCTTTGTGACATGGAATACACCTTGGGGGTAAAGGGCAACACAGAAAGTATTGTCTGGTTCCTTATGACCCTCTTTCTGTATTGACTTTGTCAAACGAAATTTAGAGGATAGGATATTTCTCTCGAAAACACAGTGATGCTGAATGAATCTCTTGCGCTACAGAGCTAAGGCAGCTATACACAAGAACGTAAAATTGTCGATCCGTCTTAGGATCGAATGCAGGCTTCTTGTGTGGACCTTTAATGGTGAACAGGATAGAATGATAGCCCGTCTGAGGTAAAAAGGTGGCAAATATATGAGAAACAGAACGTAAATGCAGCTTTGTAGGAACCCTCCAATGATAACATTTGGAATTTCTATGGTCATTTGCATCTAGCATTGTGTATAATAGACTTCATCTGATCCCAAAATAATAAGCTATCACGACGGAAAGTACCACCTATTCTTCGTGTGTGTCCCTCCCGAGTTACGGCGAAATGTTTCGTAACAGCATGGCGACAATGCATCCATCCTGCTTTCCGCTGGCCAGTTAGATTGGGAAAATCAAACCGCTGCAACATCACGTATATACCACTACCGACTACCGTATCGTATTCCAGTTAAATTCGCCTGGTCGTAACCTGGCTGGGTATATTTTGTTCATTGCTTCCCACTGATCAGGTCAGTCTATATGGGGGGATAAAATCTTTTCAGATTTGTCCAGGTAGATATCAAAATATACGCATCATTACCCAGTGAAACTTTTTTCCCCAGTAAACGCATCTTTTCTAGATTTAGTCGCATTGTGGAATACTGTAGGTTCCCAGGAGTTTTGACTTGTTTGAGATAATTTAGAGTCGATTTCACATATTTGCGTTACACTTAAATGCTGGTATATTGCAAGCTGATACTGCACTTATAGCAGCGGTCATGTCGTCTCGAATATCGCAAGCTCGGCTCTATATATAGCTATTTATGTATAAATATGTACGACCTCGTTCATGGGGACACAGAAGTGTTCCAAATATATGCTGCTATATATATACAACTAGGTCCTACTATATATGTTTTGGTCTTCCTGTTTTGCTTCTGGGTCTTCACAACCCAGTGGAGTATAATTATAGCTCATTATTTAAAGCTACACAAACTTACTTTGAATCAATCAATTATTATGTGGTAAATCAATGAAACACAACCCACGGCAAATGTATTTCTTAATTGTGCCGTCACTAGTTTGTTTTCTACCCTGAAAATTTACCATTTTTGCAGAGACATTATATAGCATTAAAAGAGGGCGTCAGGTCCGACATTCATTATTCAGCTGTCGTCCACAAATGAATTTTCGCGTCAATAATTGAATGAACTTTTTACGGCTCACAGTTAGCAACAACTCCAACAGGCATGAAACGAAATTAAATGTTTTGTTGTTTTTTGTTTCGCGAGAGAGAAGCGGTATGGTTATTTGTAAAATATTTTTCACTGACAAGTATACTTTCCTCCAAATTTCAAGTAGTTTTCTAGAGAAAGTAAGAGTTATAACAACGTGTTATTTGCGATATTCATGGTGTATGTATGACCATTCACAATCAAACGGTGACTCGTGGGATACAGTACTCACGAAACTGAGAATGGAACGAATTCGAAAACAGAATACATATCAGTCACACGGATATGACGATAGATTCAGCAAGATGTTATGTTGGTATCATTAAAATCTGTTGACTGCTTCTGTCTTTCAACAATCACATGACTGTGATAGGATAGGAAAAGCCAGATGTCTTGTGGGTACTCTCCAAAAAAAGTCGAGTGAAATTTCACTCAAATAAGAGTGGAAATTGATCCCACACAATACTTGAGTGAGATTTTCACTCAACCTGAGTTACTTCTCACTCAACTTGAGTTAAATGCACTCAACTTGAGTGAGATTCACTCAAGCATAAGAGTGAAAATTGATCCCACTAAGTTGAGTGAACTTGAGTGGTTTTAACTCAAGTTGAGTGAGAAGTTACTCAAGTTGAGTGAAAAGTAACTCAAGTTTGGGTGAGCAGGTACATTTTTTTTTTTTTTTTGTTAAGCCCTGGAACAGGCCACTAGGCATTTATTTACAATGACCACGATTTTACATATCCTTACACGCCCACATGGTCGAGGGTTTAGAATTTTGCAATACACATGTTCGTACGGGTTTTCTGTTCCAGAGCCAGACAAACAAATATATATACATAGACAAGTTTAACTAGAACATTTTTCATGCTGACACGAATAGGACTACACACACAAACAGAAACACACACACACGTGCCGCTGCATCCACAATCACAAATAAACCAATTTTGGAAGAAACAACTTTTTTCCGTAGGCTATCTCCACCGAACTGATAAAAGAAAAAGATTTATTAAGTCAATTATTCATAAGGTACATTTCACTCAAAATTGAGTGGAACAGTTCACTCAATTTTTTTAGCTAGTATCATTAAAAACTGTTGACTGCCTCTCTCTTTCAAGAAAACGTCAGAGGTAAAGATACATGTAGAAGTTTGAAAAAAGTAAAATCTGCCTACAATCACAGGGCTCTGATGCGAAGTTCTGCTTTACTAGTTTCCAAAGAGCATATACTGGTTTAACATCATAGCACAGAAAATATAGGCGATATTTTTGACATCTTAATTAGCAACAATATCTAGGATCCAACACCTATAACATCTCGTCGGTGCTCACAGGTTTTTTGTTCTGAATACGAACTTGCATTCTATAAACTCCCTCGCTTGAGCCGTTTACTTCTATCTGGTGGTCACATATTTCATCAATTTCCAACAGATGACTTGATAGGTCTATCACATCATCGCTCTGAAATATTTTTTTTAAGTAATACGGCTCAAGTCGGCGCTACGGGCCGTGTGGTCATGCCATTCAAGATATCCGCATGAACACTCACGATGAACGAGCGGCTGGGGTATAAATCATCACAGGCATCACTTTTGGTTCGTGCGATGTTTTTAGAAATATGTAGTTATTATATTCACCCTACCGAATTGGCAAGTATGATGGTAGGTAAACACCGCCGGTCACGTGTCAAAGCACAGTCAATGGTAGGTTTTTCGGTGCTTTCGTTATCAAGCGTGGGCGTGTGTCTGACCAGACGACAGTGACCACAGCCGATAATGAACGATTTTCAGCATATCGATGACAGGTATGGTTACTGGTGTCCAGTCATTTTTTGATGGAGAGATATCGTACTATATTGTCACCAAATGTAGGGTTATTACTATTTCAAGTTAACAAAAGGTGTTTTTAGGTGTTGGTGGACAGTCCATGGTAGGTATTAGCATCGAATTATAGTGTGAGGAAATGAGCACAAAATGAACACGTGGGAACTTACTACTTGCCTCATGTATCACTGACTCATTCATCTCTCGATTCCTTTCACTTGTATGTATTTAAGAGGAATATGAATCATTAATAGTTTATTCTCTGTCTGTCTGATATTACGACAGTCCATGGTATCATCATCGAACCGATCGACAGTCCATGGTAGGTCAAAATACGGTCAGTCCGAACTTGCACAGAGAGCACATCGTCTGATCCAATGATTCGCCAAATGGACTGTTGCCAATACAATGGTAGCTACCATGGACTGTCGACATATCTGATATACAATCATATGTTGCCTCATTATAACATTGCAGCTGTTATACGGCTTCAATGTGAAGTGATCCAATCTACAGTTCCTGGTCGCATGACACATGGACTGGTGCATTCACCTACAATCATACTTGTCGATTCAGTAGGGTGATATTTGTCTGTGGGGTCACATGGCTTCTTTTCAGTACACCGTCTTCGTTTTCCACCACCCTTTCAATGTCGCGTTAGTTGGGCATTTAGTCGAATACAAACAACAACAGTAAGTGCACTCAAGATGAAATGAGGAGTAATAGAGCTGTGTCAAGTTTGTGCCGAATTCTACGGAACCTTCATAGGACCCCATGGATTTAACGATCGTTACATATTTAGCCGAAATGTTTATCGGTATGCTTGTCTTCTCTGGGTTTGTGAAGAACACAACTGACAGTCCAAACGGAACATCGTGTTTAGACCTGTAGCTTTATTGAAATGAAAAGGATTTATTATAGGCTCCCAATTTCATATGACATTGTTTAAAATCCCTTTCTGAATATCATTATTCTAGAAGGTTATGCAGATGGCGAAAACGGACTAGCAGAATTCGTCAGATCATATGACAAAATCAGGTCCGTAAACATGGTTGCAGAAACTGACGAGGCTATTTTATTAAGCGTGTTTATATGGCGATAAACAGCACACTCCACTGATGGAAATATACGACAGTTGAGTGCAGGATTTTAAGCGCTAATCCGCATATCTTGTGTGTAATTCCGCAGTACCAGGTTCCGTATGAACGCAGTGATACGGAAAGTATTCCGATCTGATTTTGAGTCGTTTGAAAAGCGACCCAATCCTACTTCCTTAACCCTATCTGCCCTGGCATGCTTGGATGATTTCGGATGTATGTCTTTTTGGGGAATAGCCCCCCCCCCCCACTTCACCACCCACGTAAACATTTTCGTTAGGAACCTGAAACTTACAACTATATACTGTTGCCTCAAGCTCTACCAGAACATATTGCAAAATCGCACCCAGAATGCATTTCTCAGCCGATATTTCGAGTCTTGTATTAGTGCAATTTTTTCGCAAAAACTACATGATAAATCAGTAAATAATCATCTGATATGAAATAAAATAGCTGTCGCTCACTTTTATCCACACAAAAAAAAGGTTGAAGAAAAAAAAGACGCAAACATCACTTTTCTGGGACCCACACGGACGCGGCCACCATTTTGAATATACCCATGATGCTCTGCTCGAGGGGTTGTGCAAATAGGCTCCAAATGACTCTAATGTGATCAGCTTTAGTTCTCTATCTCCGCCACGCCAGGCATGAAATATTGTGGGTAAAAATCGCATATTTTGTAGTTGATGGCAACTCCGCTCTTCCATATACTCTCCTTCAGATCGCCTGACATTTAGAATGGGAATCACTCTAGCCAATTATGAGTTCACAAATTCGTCTGGTTATGTGATAACTTTGCGTGCCTGTGTGGTAACTTGAAACGTCTCGTGACATTAATTACTCAATTGGTTTAAGAAACTCGGTCACCCAGATTCATCAGATGCGCGTTTCGGATTCGAAAACTGAGAAGAGTTTGGGCGTCCCCAAGGAAAACGGCAAAGTGTCCTACATGTGAACGGATACAAATTTGAAGCAAAACTAGTCACAAATGTGTGTGTGTGTATTGATGGCAAAATGGTTTAATTAAGTAGACGTTAACATGCAATAATGGCAGAAACATAGATCGGAGAAATCTTACCAGTGACAGTGTTATAGTCTACATGAGAATACACTGTCTCTCTGATAGGACAGAATGCCTTTATAATGTACATACTGATATTTCGTCTGCATTATAAACAAAATCAGTGATTTTAAGGACCATGCATTATGGGACGCTATATACTTGTATTGTATTCCGCTTACGCTTTTATTGTAGGTGTTCATGTGGCCAACTTGGACACTTTCGTAGCTGTCCATTGTTAAGCACAGATATACTAGTACATAAAGCTTGAAATGTAGATGTTAGAATTTTCAATACAACACAATGCTATTCTATCGATAACAACTTCTTTATTGTTGTTATCCATAGAATAGCATTGTGTTATATACGCCAACTTCTAAATGCCTATCAAAGAAATTTTCAATATAGATCACAGGGCTAGTTCTCATAATATTCTCTTAGTATTTTTCAGTATATATATTTTTACATTTCTTTGCTATATTGATAAACGCGACGTCAAATTTACTCCACTCCCTATTTGTCTACATTTCACGCGGAGAGATTTTTTTATAATGGTAGAATCATATATCGAATATACCACCTGAAAAACATGGGCCACTGAGATAGAATTTTGAAGTGATGTCCACGAAATTTAATTGCTCCAAGTCGGTATTGCCTCTCTGTATTTTCCGTTCGCTATGACAATATTCTCTTAATCGGGATTCTCTTAAGCTAACGATTATGCCAAGTCGTTTGGTCCAAGTGCTATACAATACAGATCCAACATTCAGTAGCTATCCGTCGTCCATGAATATTTTCGGTGTCCTTAAACGCGAATTATGTGTGATCGATGACTCGGTGTATCTCGAAAACATTCTGCTGCACTGTGTATTGTCTAAGAGGTGACAAAGCTTCAGTATATTTTTCCCCATCCAAAACCACCAATTAAAGGCTAAACATGTTTGCAAGTTCTTTATCGCAAAAGCTCTACTGCCATAAACTCTCATACATGGATAGAGGCGTCCTATTTTTCTGTAGTATCCCCCCTCTCCTCAAACAAAACATCTGAAGCTTTGGAGGTTGTTGGGCGAATGACCCACTTAGAAATCAATACTCGGCTGTCAAATTATCAAAGAATGTGTCTATGAAATATATCCTAATAATTGTACGGCTCGGATATGAACTGAAAATGTAACTTTTTATTGACTATACATAAACAGCCACCACAGGATAAATGAACGAAGCCTATATTTTATTTTACAAAAAATGACAATTACGTTCACAATAGACTTGTCTCCGATATCATGTTCAAGCTGTGTCTGATATAAACAGGGTGACAGTTGCCTAAAATGTGTTGCCCTCGCCAATCAAGCATTGGTTAATGAACTCAGTGGAGATATATGTAGAGGTGGTGTTAACATGACTCTGTACCGAGGAGTATAGGGGTTGTGCCACTCATGGTCCATTTTCCACTGCATAAAACGAACTCCATTCGAATACTATCACACCAGTCACTATCTTATAGTTACATGTGGACACGCGACAATGTATGGCAAATATTGGCAAGAAATTGTGCTCGAGGGGGCGAAGCCAGAGGCTGTGTTTATTGCTTCAATTACAAACATCACATTCAGCAGATGGCCGTCGTCCAAGATGTGTTCTCACATAAATCGATAACACCGTGATGTACAGATACAATATATCCTTCATTATAAAGATCTTGCTCAGAAGAATGGCATAGCACTATTTTGGACTGGGTCCCAAGGTTGGGGCTGGCCACGCCCAAATTGTGTTTTCCTATGTTATAAGTATATACGATAGACGATATACAATTAGCGCCAAAATTAGAGTGGGCAAGTATGCATGTAGGCTGAGGTTGTACGTATAAAAATGAGCATCAGATCCCGCGTTCAGTAGGTAGCCGTTATCCACATCGTGTTTTCTAATACGTGGTCGGCCTTGAATTGAAGTACCGTAAATTATATTAACGCTAGCTGTTCTACTTTGGGAATTATATTTGAGATTAATATTAATTACCGTAAAATATATAACAATACGTTGTATTGCTCGAAAAATGTTACAGGTGAAAAAATACAGTACCAAGACTATAATACAAACGTCCAAATCATTGCAGAGTGAATTATATATATCCACATTGGTTGGCGACATTGTGTATTATCATAAAATAGAACCGTGAAGTGTTTTATCTGGAAAGATTTTGTAGACTGTGATACCCTAAACTACCATAGTATTGCCAATTGTATCCACAATCGGAGCCCGGATGTAGAGAGATTGGGAGTCGGACGTGTTTTCACTTCGCTCCGAGAAATTTGTCTATTTCTGCGTATTTCAGCTGATATTAGCTCTGATTTTTGTGTAATATATTTTGTGAATACTTTTGGCAAATACCTGTGGTGAAAGTTTAGAATTATTTCTCAGTTTTTTGCTGTTCAGGGCGTTTTTCTGACTTAGTCAGTTTGGCCTGGTTTGGGAAGGCAGAGAGCCGCCATTACTGCCGCTCGGTCTTTGTGACCGAGAGGGTTGGTGTGTTTTTTCTCTGTCTCCCGCTTCTCTGTTTGTTCGCTGTCTGTAAATATTTCGTATTTTGCTGTTGTATATATATTTCTCCTTGTTGACTGGATCTAGTCTGAAGTTGGTTCGTTTTTCGTTCGGCTTGCCGTAGGTCGATTTGCACATAATATTTGTGTCAATCGAGGTAGGTTGGATACATGTAACATACCGAAGTTATATTGCTGTGCATTGTAGGCTTAGCCCTAAGTGCACAGCTGTATGCTAGCCAGCCCTCATACACGTTTGAGCGAGTCTTTCGTTCTCTGTTCTTTTGTTCGTTGGTATCACCTAGCAACGGTCCCGGTTTAGAACTGGGCTATTGTTCGGCCGAGACAAGGTTCAGAGACAGTGTATTATTGTATTGCTTGTATAGTTTTCACATTCACCTTTAGAGTGGGGCTCCCTCAGGGGATTAGACGATGTTTACTCTGTGGGGAGGCATACTACTGAGGTTTGTGTGTGTCACTATTTGTAGTTTGTATTAAGATTCCCTTGTGGGTTTTTTTTTTGGTTTTTTTTTTTCCCCCCCCCCCACTATGGCATTTAGCAAGTTTAATAGGTCACTGAGCCTAAAACTTCACGGTCTAGAGAGCAGATCCGGAAGATATATATAACGCATTGAAAGACACTGTTGGATCAGGACCGAAAATTCTTAAAGGTCTAGTACAGGTATCAAATACCTTGTGGAACCTCACAGTAGCAAATGAGAATACCAAAGCTCGACTAGTGCTGGAAGGTATTCACGTTGGAGATCAATTTGGCTATTTTGAGGAAATTGATCCAGGGAAATTGCTGGTAAAAATGAAAGGTCCATGCGAATTCCCAGATGCTGAGATCAAACGTGCTTTTGAGTTTTATGGGGATGTTCTCTCTTTACAAAGAGAGTTCTACTCGTTTGATAGACAGTTTGAAACGGGAGTTCGAAGAATTTGGATGACGAAATTCAAACGTGATCTTCCTTCTTCTATTTTGATTGGAGGTTTGAGACTTCCTGTATGGTATAACGGTCAAGTAAAAACATGTTATACTTGTGGATCAGAAAATCACATGAACTGGAAGTGTCCTTTGAAAAATAAATGCTTGATTTGTCATGAGGAAGGGCACTTTAAAAAAACCTGTCCAAATGCCAAACAGGTTCCTGAAGATAACGCAGCTAATGATAGAAGAGATGATTTGTTGAATTCTCGCTTTGTTCCGGCTGCAGGAGTTACAAAACTTTCTGCCGAGGCTATCCGACAGAAACAACAGTACCATAAAGATGCATGGAAGACTGTAGGTCGTAATGGTAAAGCCACTGAACGTCATCAGGAGATAGATGCCGCTGAGAGCAAAGAGAAAACCTCAAACCACTACGAGGCTCTCGGTGACGAGATGAAGGTAGGTTGTGGTTTGAAAGATGAAAATGAAGGTGATAGTGAGGTTTGCAGTGATGAAGATGAGAGTGAGGTTTGCGATGATGTAGAAGTAAAGGCAGGTGAGCAGAAGTCATGTGATCAGAAGTCGATTTCTGATAAAACTGAAAGTGTTGAAGTAGTAGTAACTTCGGAAGTTGAATTCAAGGGGAAAAACTTACCGGATACTGGTAGTGTTTCGGATCAAAATGCACTTGTGCAGCCTGTAGATTCCTCCATTAATCCTATTCACTCCGGTGTAGGTATTAACTTCACACCAAACGAAGAAGTAATGAAGGAGTTCTCAGCAAAGAAAGTAGTCAGCAGTCTGGTAGTGATGAAGCCATCTCGAATAAGAATGAAGAGAATGCAATGGATATCGGCGAGGAGCCTGAGGTGGTCGATGCTAATCCCACTCCTAGCAGTGATACATGCATTCTTTCTGATGAGGATTTTCAGGATTGTAACGATCGCCCGCTAATAGGCGAGACTTCCTTGAACCAAAGGTCTAGAGACTTGTTGGGACAAGAGAGACAGAAAGAAGTTTGTAAAAAGGAAAATCAAAAAGGCAAGAGAGAACAAAGGAAAAAAGAAAAGAAGGGTCAAAAAGGATTACCCAAAATAAAACGTACATAATGGCTAAGCTAACCTTATATATCTTGACTTGGGCCGGTTTGTGTTTTATTTCTATATACGGACTGAAGATGGCTCAGCCACCAACTATCGTTCAGTGGAATTGCAGAGGAGTTTGGCCAAATTTAAATGAACTCAAGATTATGAACCATCAGCTTTTTGTCTCAACGAGACCTTTCTGAAGAAAGCAGATAAAGATAAATTTAAATTTCGCCAATACACACCTTATCATTCCTACGCTTTAGACGAAAACGGAAAAGCTACTGGCGGTTCCTCAATATTAGTTAAAATGGGTGTGTTACACAGTCCTGTTGATTTAGTGACAGATTTACAAGCTGTAGCGGTTCGTATTACCTTGAATTCTGTTTTCACATTATGCACGGTGTACATACCTTCTTCTGGTAGTCTCCGACTAAATGAACTTCAAGATCTTTACGATCAGCTCCCGAAACCTTGTTTATTGATGGGTGATTTTAACGGACGTAACATCCTCTGGGATAACGAAGAGAATTGTAAAGGTAAAGTTCTCGAAAATTTTATATCAAATAATTCGTTGTGTATTTTTAATGATGGTTCTTATACACATTTGTCCTCGGCTCATGGAACCTATTCAGCATTGGATATCTCACTTTGCGACCTGCCTATTCTTGAAGAATTTTCTTGATCTGTTCATGATGACCTTTGTGGAAGTGATCACTTTCCCACTGTTCTAAAAGCTGTTCATTCAGCTGATGAGCCTCATTCCACAAGGTTTAATTTCAAGAAAGCAAACTGGCCCGAGTTTGAAAAGCTTTGTTCACAAAAACTACAATCAGTCTCCTTCGCTGATGCTTCAGATCCTATACAGCTATTCTCAAATATGTTGATAGAAATTGCCAACCAAACCATTCCCACATCTTCAGGAGTTGCACATATTAAGAAACCTTGGTTTAATGATGACTGTAAAGAAGCAAGAAAATGTAGGAAGAAAGCTGAACGATATTTCCGCCGACATCCTAATCCTGAAAATTTGAAAGATCTCAGAGTTACGAGAGCTAAAGCTCGTAGAACCATGAAACAGAATAACCGTGATTCTTGGAGAAATTATGTTTCTAAGATAAATACTCATACTCATAACAACAGTTTGGAATATGATCCAGAGAATAAAAGGTAAAAGCTCAAAGTTCAGCGTTCATCATCTCAACGATGGAAATCAGGTGATTACTGACAGGGTAGAAATTGCAAATAAATTAGGAGAAACAATTGCCAAAAACTCTTCATCAGAAAATTATGTACCTAAATTTCAAAGTTTCCAAAAAAGAGAAGAGAAAAATGAAATTAAATTCACTTCCGGTAATCACGAAGGCTATAACACTTCGTTTACAATTGAAGAACTCCATGCTTCTCTCACGAAAGCTCATGATTCTGCTGCAGGCCCTGATAATATTCATTATCAGCTTTTGAAACATCTACCGGAATCATCTCTAGAAATCCTATTACGCATATTCATTAGACTTTGGTATAGAGAAGAATTTCCTCCGTCTTGGCACAATGCCATAGTTGTACCAGTACCAAAGCCTGGTCGTGACCATACAGACCCTGGTAATTATCGTCCTATTTCACTGACTAGTTGTGTCTGCAAAACAATGGAACGCATGATAAATGATCGCCTTGTTTGGTACCTGGAAGCTGAAAAGAAACTTACTGATATTCAAGCTGGTTTCCGAAAAAATAGAAGTACCATTGATCATTTAGTCAGATTAGATTCGTTTGTTAAGAATGCTTTCGCTAAGAACGAACATGTGGTTTCTATCTTTTTTGATTTGGAAAAAGCCTATGATACTACATGGAAATACGGGATTCTTAAAGATCTTCAAAAGATGGGATTAAAAGGTCGTTTACCAGTTTTTATTTCCAACTTTTTGAATGACAGACAATTCCAAATTCGTTTGGGTACAACTATGTCTGATCATTTTGATCAAGACCAGGGTGTCCCACAGGGCAGTATTTTGTCTACTACTCTGTTTAATATTAAGATCAACAGCCTGGCTGCAGTTCTGAATAAATCAATTGATGGCTCACTTTTTGTAGACGATTTCAATATATCGTGTAGTGGAAAAAGTATACACAGTATTGAGAGAACATTACAACTTTGTCTACACAGAATTCAGAAATGGTGTCTAGAAAATGGTTTCAAGTTCTCCAGAGCTGAGACAAATTGTATACACTTTTGCAGAAAATACTTCCAGCACGAAGATCCAAAACTAAAATTAGACGGAACTGAAATCAAAGTAGTTAAAGAGGTCAAATTTCTAGGCATGTGGTTTGATCAACGACTAACATTCAAATCACATATAAATTGCTTAAAAGCCAAATGCACGAAAGCTCTGGATTTGTTGAAAGTCGTTGCCAGCTATAAGTGGGGGAGATCTCCTTCATTTGTATCGATCGCTTGTTCGTTCCAAACTCGATTATGGTTCTATTGTTTACAATGGTGCAAGCAAGTCAAACTTGGCAAAGCTAGATCCTGTTCTCCATCAAGGACTAAGGCTTTGCCTCGGTGCGTTCAGAACATCACCCAAAGAAAGCTTGTATGTAGAAGCGGATGAAATTCCTTTAGAACTTCGGAGAATTAAATTATCGCTGCAATATATCACAAAACCACTCAAATCCTGCACTTAACTGTGTTTTCAACCCTGAGTACGCAGATTTATATTCGCTAAAACCCTCGATTATTCCACCTCTTGGAATCCGTATGAAACCACATCTTGTAGCAGCTGGTATTAAAGTTGGTCAGATTTTACCTAACGAGCTCTTGCCAACTCCACCATGGCAGTTAGCCACACCAGAAGTAGATATTTCACTGACTAAATATAAAAAGGCAGACACGAGCCAGCTCGTGTATACTCAGGAATTCGGTCTACTGAGAGAGAAATACAGTTCACATCAGGCTATTTACACAGATGGTTCTAAAGATGGTGAGAGAGTAGCATGTGCTACTATCTTTAGTTCCAAAACTAAAACGTATCGACTGCCAGGTAAAAGTTCCATATTTACCGCAGAAGCAAAAGCTCTATTATCTGCTTTGGAAGGTATTGGATCCACTAGAAGGAAAAAATATGTCATATTCTCAGATTCACTGTCATGCCTTAAAGCAATTAAAAATGGAAATTCCACTCATCCCACCATCTTGGAAATTTTACAATTATATGACACCAGATTTGATCAACAGATATTGTGTTTTGTTGGGTGCCTAGTCACGTTGACATCAAAGGCAACACTGAAGCTGATAGACTAGCTAAGGCAGCTTTAGATGGAGAAGTTGACCCTGTTGGTCTCCCATACAGCGATTTCGGACCATCTATCTGCGCATATGTAAGAAGGCTGTTTCAATCGCTATGGGATACTATGAATAATAACAAACTTCACGAGTTCAAAAAAACGGTTGGTTATATTCACCTGAACAGTCATAAACGCTTCGACCAGGCCATGATTAGACGATGTAGGATCGTCACACACGATTAACTCATGAATATTTACTAAAACAGGAGCCGATTCCAAGGGGTATACCTTGCCATGAAGATCTGACGGTGAAACATATTCTCCTGGACTGCATAGATTTTAAAACTGTAAGAGATACTTTTTATCGAGCAGATACGCTGGAAGATCTTTTTAGCAGTGAAAGAAGATTGTATTTTAGGTTATTTGAGAGAGATTGGTTTGTTGTACAAATTTTAATGTTTGTACCTGTTTTAACGCATTAGTTTACCGAGTTTTTGAATTGATTGCTCCACCCGCAGACGTCCGAAGAGGACTTAGCGCTGTAGACCTAGACCTGTGGAAGATTGTAGGCCCTGACGGCAAACCTATCAAACGTCATCAGAAGATAGCTGCCGCCGAGAGAAATGAGAAAACCCCAAACCGCTACGAGTGTCTCGAGGACGCGATGGATGAAGGTTGTAATTCAGAGAATGAAGATGTCGATGATGAAAATGTTAGTGATAGTGAAAGTGAAGTTTGCGATGATGTAAAAGTCAAAGCAGGTGATCAGAAGCCAGGTGATCAGAAGTCGGTTTCTGATCAAATTGAAAGTGTTGATTTAGTAGTAAGTCCGGAATTGAAGGTTGACAACTTACCGGATACTGGTCACATGCTTTCCGATGAGTATCTGGAGTGTAGTGATCATCCGGAGTCTCAGGTGTGTACTGATCGTCCGTTAAAAGGCGAGACTTCCTTGAACCAAAGGGCGAAAGACTTGTTAGTACAAGACAGAAAGAAGTTGATAAGAATGAAAATAAAAGACAGGAGAGAACAAATGAAACAAAATAAGAAAGGTAAAAAAGGATTACCCAAAATAAAACGTACATAATGGCTAAGCTAACCTTATATATCTTGGCTTGAGCAGTTTGTGTTTTATTGATGTTTGTACCTGTTTTAACGCATTAGTTTACCGAGTTTTTGAATTGAGTACTATCGTCGCTATATAGCTGAAATATTGCTGAATGCGACGTTAAACCCTAATTCTCTCTCTCTCTCTCCTTGAATTGATTGCTTAGAATTTTGTTTGATCGTCGCTATATAGCTGAAATATTGCTGAATGCGACGTTAGACCCTAATTCTCTCTCTCTCTCTCTCCATTTTCCATATAACAGTATTAGCACCAAATTCAAAAAGACAATCATAGTATACATAAACATAGGCTTGTTTCCTGCAAGAGAGAAGCGGTCAACAGTTTTCAATGATGCCGGCAAGACATCATGATGTTCCAAAAAAAACGCATGATAAATGATCGCCTTGTTTGGTACCTGGAAACTGAAAAGAAGCTTACTGATATTCAAGCTGGTTTCCGAAAAAATAGAAGTACCATTGATCATTTAGTCAGATTAGATTCGTTTGTTAAGAATGCTTTCGCCAAGAACGAACATGTGGTTTCTATCTTTTTTGATTTAGAAAAAGCCTATGATACTACATGGAAATACGGGATTCTTAACGATCTTCAAAGATGGGATTAAAAGGTCGTTTACCCGTTTTTATTTCCAAACTTTTTGAATGATAGACAATTCCAAATTCGTTTGGGTACAACTATGTCTGATCATTTTGATCAAGACCAGGGTGTCCCACAGGGCAGTATTTTGTCTACTACTCTGTTTAGTATTAAGATCAACAGCCTGGCTGCAGTTCTGAATAAATCAATTGATGGCTTACTTTTTGTAGACGATTTCAATATATCGTGTAATGGGAAAAGTATACACAGTATTGAGAGAACATTACAACTTTGTCTACACAAAATTCAGAAATGGTGTCTAGAAAATGGTTTCAAGTTCTCCAGAGCTAAGACAAATTGTATACACTTTTGCAGAAAATACTTCCAGCACGAAGATCCAAAACTAAAATTAGACGGAACTGAAATCAAGGTAGTAAAAGAGGTCAAATTTCTAGGCATGTGGTTTGATCAACGACTAACATTCAAATCCCATATAAATTGCTTAAAAGCCAAATGCACGAAAGCTCTAGATTTGTTGAAAGTAGTTGCCAGCTATA
>JAVTVY010028702.1:0-12146 GCA_036873755.1 Hanleya hanleyi
AGAAAGGATTCAGGGCTGAAGTTATGCAGTTACGCTAAAGGCCATTGTCACATGATTGGATGACCAGCCCTCATCTACATTTTGAGGGAAAATAATTAAAATATATGAGGGATTTACATTCTCATAAGTAATATTTACTCATTTTCTTCAAATTCGTATACAACTTGTTTGCAATTTAATAATTAATAATAATTAATTTTTAGCATCTATCATGCGTATTTAAAAAATCAAGGTACCGTAATTCTAAACAACCAATCAAGTGACAATGGCCTAACATAAAAGGGGTTTAGGACTGGAGGTACGCACTTACGCAAGGGAGAGGATGGATTTATCCCTAGACCCAGTTACACAGACAAATAAGGGAAATTCTCTGACGAAGTTACGCCGTTACGCTGTCCCAGAGAGAGGTCCACAGCTGGAGGTACGCAATTACATTGACAAAATAGAAAACCAGTTACGCGGTCACAAACACAGGTCTACACCTGCAGTTACGCAGCAAAAAGAGAGAAAGGGTCTGATGAAGTTATGCATTTACGCTGAGTGAAAAATAATGGTCCATCAGTGATATTACACACTTACGCCATCACAGAGAGAGGTCTACACAGGTCTGGAGTTACGCAGTTACGCTGTTAGAAGAAGAGCAGTTTCGCTGACAAAGAGAGATAGCCTCTAATGAAGTTACACGATCACAGAGAGGTCTATATCCCCAGCTACGCTGTGGAAAGAAAAAGAGTCTCACGAAGTTACGCATTTACGCGGAGTAAAAAAAGATGGTTCACCACTGAAATTATGTGGTTACGCTGTCACAGAGAGAGACCTACACCTTAAGTTACGCAGTTACGCTGTCAGAAAAAGAGCAAGGATTTATCCCTGGACTTACGCAGTTACACTGACAAAGAGAGAAATCCTCTAACGAAGCTACACTGTCACAGAGAGGCCTATACCTCAAGTTACGCAGTTACGCTGCAAAAGGAGAGAAAGGGTCTGATGAAGTTACGCATTTACGCTGAGTAAAAAATAATGGTCCATCAGTGAAATTACGCACTTAGAGGTCTACACCTGGAGGTACGCTGTCAAAAAAAGAGCAAGGATTTATCCCTGGACTTACGCAGTTACGCTGACAAAGACAGAAAGCCTCTAACGAAGCTACACTGTCTCAGAGAGGCCTATACCTCGAGTTACGCAGTTACGCTGCAAAAGGAGAGGAAGGGTCTGATGAAGTTACGCATTTACGCTGAGTAAAAAATAATGGTCCATCAGTGAAATTACGCAATTACGCTGTGACAGAGAGAGACCTACACCTGAAGTTACGCAGTTACGCTGTCAGAAAAAGAGCAAGGATTGATCCCTGGACTTACGCAGTTACGCTGACAAAGACAGAAAGCCTCTAACGAAGCTACACTGTCTCAGAGAGGCCTATACCTCAAGTTACGCAGTTACGCTGCAAAAGGAGGGAAAGGATCTGATGAAGTTGCGCATTTACGCTGAGTAAAAAATAATGGTCCATCAGTGAAATTACGCACTTACGCTGTCACAGAGAGAGGCCTATACCTCAAGTTACGCAGTTACGCGCTGGAAAAGGAGAGAAAGGGTCTGATGAAGTTGCGCATTTACGCTGAGTAAAAAATAATGGTCCATCAGTGAAATTACGCACTTACGCTGTCACAGAGAGAGGTCTACACCCGCAGTTACGCTGTTAGAAGAAGAGCAGTTTGGCTGACAAAGAGAGATAGAGTCTAACGAAGTTAGATGTTCACAGAGAGCTCTATATCCACAGTTACGCTGTGGAAAGGGAGAAAGAGTCTGACGAAGTTACGCATTTACGCTGAGTAAAAAGAGATGATTCATCACAGAAATCATGTGGTTACGCTGTCACAGAGAGAGAGCTACACCTGAACATACGCATTTACGCTGTCAGAAAAAGAGCAAGGATTTATCCCTGGACATGCTGGACATAAGCAGTTACGCTAACAAAGAGAGAAAGCCTCTAACGAAGCTACACTGTCACAGAGAGGCCTATACCTCAAGTTACGCAGTTACACTGTAAAAGAAGAGAAAGGGTCGTGCGTATGGGGCAAGAGTGATAATACAAGTTGCAGTACATCCTTTGTCAATTATAGTTTATTACCCCAAATCGATGCCAGCAATTTAGCGCTGGAGATAACACAGTGAAGCTGACAAAAAAATGATGGGATTCGGCGCTCTGTTGAGATCTACGTGCGGTGTACAGTACCTGTTGTTGTTGTTGTACGTTATCCGTGAGAATCTACCTGTCTCTTGAGCAGATGATTTGTTTTGTCATGTACTTTGTGTTGAGATAATCTTTGCAGTGGATTACAGTACCCACCACTTTCTGCACCCATATTTAGGGTTCATATTTTTTCAAATCTTGGCCTAAGCTGTTTCCGATTTCCAACCATCTTTCTGAGTCTGTCGAGGTAGCCCACCTACGTGGTTGAGTCGGGAACCAGCTTGTGTATTGATTGAAAATCAGCGCCACCTTGGTCGTGTGTAGCATGTGAAGGGAACTAACTCCACCAAATCAAATATTAGTTCAAATTACCACCTAACCATCGCCCCACCACCCACCCACCCCTGAATGTCAGAACATGTAGCTATAGCAAGTTCTCTCGTGACTTCTTACATGAGGGATGAACCAGAAAATGACCACCCTATACACGATACAGGAATTCCCATATAGATGCAACTGTGCGAATCAGTGGAGATGACTCGGAATGCGCCACAGAGAATTCGCGCAGTCAGAGTTGTCTTGCTTGCCTCCAGAGGGCAGCGCGATCGATATCGTGATGTCAAAAGGGAATCCCCATAGCCAGCGCCGCCATTTTGTATGTTTATTTTTTTGCGGAGATACACTGGACAATAAACGCTCGACCCTGGGATCGCAGCAATGCTAGACTGGTCATAATAACATCGTCTACACCTATAAGTTATGTTTATTACCATAAATCTTACTTCCCACGGTTTCATGTATATTATTTTCCTGCCAATACGGTTTTGGGGAAACCTGTATGGCTATGACGAGGGTTCCCCACTTGCCATTTATCCTGGGCATAGTGCTGGCGATATTGTCTGGGACCCTGTTCCATGCATTCCATTGACGCACACTGTGACTGTTCCTCGTATATATGGGAAGCTGAAATTGGGTCAGATTGCCATGGCGGCAAAAGCTGGAACTAGGGGGAGATAACTCCGGGCTGTCACGTGAACCGGCAGTGACCTGTGACCGTTTAACCCGGATGTGACCTGTGACCCCGGATGTCACGTGACCGAATGTATCGTGACATCAATTTGATAAGTAGTGAAAGAGCATCTGGCAGCCGATTTAGCGGTAGAAGGCCTCCAGGGGGCGCCAGCAGTCTTGTGACGTTACTTCCGGTTCCGGTCACGTGACCGGAAGTGACCTTTGACCCCTGCGCACCATTATTAATATCCGGTATTGTGCGCGGGGTCAAGGTCACTCCGGTCACTGATGGAGAAACCGAAATGACGTCAAATCTGAGCGGCACCTGGCACCTGCTGCTAAATCGGCTCCCAGATGCTGTTTATATACTACTGTCGTATCAATTATGCTTTCGATCAGTTGAACAACCAGAATTACAAGCGTCTAGGCCGTCATTCATAATCCAGCCATCGTCCATTAGAGACTATCCGCGTCCATAATCCAAAGACCTATTCCATTTTCCATATAACAGTATTAGCACCAAATTCAAAAAGACAATCATAGTATACATAAACATAGGCTTGTTTCCTGCAAGAGAGAAGCGGTCAACAGTTTTCAATGATGCCGGCAAGACATCATGATGTTCCAAAAATATCAAATCCGTATCGCTGATCAGTATTCTTAATCCATAATATTCGTTGTAAAGTCGTCATCTAAAGAATGATGTATCTCAGTCATGCTTTGATTGTGACTATTCATATGAGTACCATGAGGTTCTTGAAGTACATGGGTTCATACGGCCCCTAGCCCCGGGTCTCAGGAAATACTAAACATTCTCTTATGCCTCTCTTTAGGAAAAAGTGTTCCCATGCAGTAATGTGCACATTACGGAAACATTTATGCATACAAATATCTGACACACTGCGGGATTCTCAAAAATGCTCTCAAATTCCCCCCCACCCGTGACGCCATTGTGTGCATGCGCAGTCGAGGAGTAATAGAAAAGAGGAACTTTTAGATCGATCTCTAGGGACCAGCTTTGCTCTGAATGGACCTTGTCGGTTGCCGTATTGAAGCGCTCGTAGAGCAGATTACGATTGGAGTGGTTTGGACAGCAAATGGCCTCAGAGATTCATGGTGGCCAAGGAGAGAGATAGAGAGAATTAACCAGGTTTAATGTCGCGTTCAGCAATATGTCAGCTATATAGCGACGATCAAACAAAATTCTATGTATTCTAATAAAAGCAAGTCAACAACCCAACAAACCAGAAGTAATCAACACAACACACCAAAAGACATGCACATACATTAAAACTTATGCAACAAACCGATTTCTCTCAAATAAACTAAGATACAGTCTACTCTCACTCGACTAAAAAGATCTTCTGAAATAACTGCTCGATAAAATGAATCTCTTAAAATCTATACAGTCGATAAGAATATGTTTCACTGTGAGATCTTCATGATGGCCGAAATCTCACTGAACCGCCCCAGGTCCATTTCGATATTTTGTGTATTCTCAATTGAGCTAGGATAATCTCCTGGTTTGACAGAAAACGTTCGATCAGACACCAGTTTTACACAAAATGGGTATCCCAAAACGGCGACATTTGACAATAAACACAGCAGTGAAATACAACGTACTGGTCTATACTCAAAACAGACTGCCACTGACAACCATTTACCGAGACATACAAGTAAAAAATTGACATATTTCATATTCTGCATTGTTTTGTTAATAACTGTCATGTATAGGGTACTGTGCGACTATCAATGACTGATAGAACATAGACAGAGGGCAATAGATGACCAGTTCGAGGCGGGTCGACAGGCCAGCTAGAGCCGTGTGGATATACACCATGCACATTTGCAAATAAACTAACATCAGATATTACAAAAATAGACTCGATCTAGACTCGTATGAGATTTTTTCATACTAAAAGGGTATTATCTAAAGGAGAAGTTTGGCGTGTAGACTGCACATGCGCACTCGGGAAGTAAAGAGCACAACTTCAGGCGCCCAGAGGGGAACCGTATACACTACCCCATAAGGGCGGTGGTTTATATTGAAGCTGGTTTGACATCAAACAACCCTCATTTACAACCCACATTTCTTTTTCCACATTCCGTCCTCCACAAATCCTCCGAGATTTACGCTTTGTATACTATTGGCACTGGGGCGTGCAGGTCCTTTGTGGGCTTCACCAGAATAACTTTTCTTCTCATTCTTCAACGAGAAGTGTACTAATATACTAATATACGACATGCTTTCAAAAGTTGACAAAAATATGCTTTAGGCTCAATTCTTTGAACGGTAAATCGTGCATATTTTGTTAAATTTATACCTAGTATCAGAGGCTGTGATTGTACGGTCTCTAGTTTAAAATGTAATGCACCCGAAATTTTCTTATCGGGATATTTCAGGAATATCACTGTCTGGACAGTTTCGTGTAGGAGCTACTGCATTCTATATGTTCCATTTGATCATGACTGATATAAAGATACAGATATCTGGGCATTGTTGGAAATTGGAGACTTCGCCCATTCGGACTTAATTTCTTTTGGCCACCATGGATAAGCTTGCATAACTTATTTCACCATGCCGATAAGCCAGGCCTTCATCTTAGCTTATCCGATAGACGAATGATAAATTCGTTTATATTTTGGATATCTTGGGAAGGCGGTTGTATTAGGGATTAATGCCTGTAAAAGTTGCCGATTGTCTGCAGGCCCGACCTGTTTGTCAATCATAATTCTAATCATATGACGTTTATCAGGCTAACATAATGGTCAACCAATCACAACGTGCTTGTTTCGCCAAGACAAAAGTGCTGCATGTGTTATACCATGCATACAGTGTACAGCTAGAATCAGTTCACTAACTTTGCTTGTGGGAGAAGTACACACAAGAAAAAATGCTCGTGTTTCGACATGTTGGGGTGAGGAAACGGCATGCTGTTGGATTTCTTTTTCAGAAATAATCGAACGGAACTATTGTACGCCTATATGTATCATATGGGCCCAAAAGAGCACAAAGATTGAAATATGTGTAAATTTCAGCAAGGAAAAGTTAACCCTGTGTATTCAATTTCTTCACCACCAGAGTGTGCGGCACTCATATATGGATAGTAAATTAAGACCGCATTTGTGACTAATTTGAGACAGGACAGTATGAAGTTTTACTTCTGTTTCTTATTTCTGTAAATTATATTACATTGAATTGTATAATATTTCTACGTGTATAACCAGTGAATCACGTAGCTTATTTGATACCTTGTACTGGAAAGAGTTACGATATCTTATATATTACATGGATTCCTCGTTTCCATCTTATGCTGCAGGGTGACTCCTGATTCCTGAAACGACGAAGTGGAAATCACCAAGAAGTGGAGCTTTCTAACCAATTCATTGTAGTTGCTATTGTATGAAATAAGCAAAGAAACCCCATACAGTTTCCCTTGCACTTGTCGTGTTATGCCACGTATTACACACTCACATTATCCACGAGAGCGTGTTGAATGATCAAAATAAAATTATGCACCCTACACACAATAAAACGCATTTTCAAATTTGCATTAATTTGCAGAATGAAATATTACTATTGACAACATTTAAAGAAGATTAAACGGTTGGTAAATGAAAATATTTCCAATATATTTACAGCGCAGTCATTCCTTAACATTTACATATGTTTGCAGTATTTACCAAGCTGGTTGCAAAAGTTCAGTTTTGCCATATATTCGTTGACCATATAAAACAGAATGGCATACCCGTATAACCATCAGTGAAAGGGATAAACTGAATATTTGCTGTCATCGAAATATGCATAATATATACCAGACGGTGAAATAACTTATAATGCTTCATTTGGTTTTCTTTACAGTCTAGATGAAATTAGATGAAATCTTAATATTTACAGTGTATCAGAATTACCATTTCATTATGTCAAATCTTAATATTTGCCATATAAAAGAATTACCTTCTTATGACGTTTAAAATCATAATGAACCAGTATGAGACGTACCTCTTGGAGGAAGCCGGTTGATGCAACTTCGACATTGCATTTCCATGATAGATTAAATTTAAATAAATATTCATATATACAAATACTTTGCCATACCTCTCGAATGTAGTCAAAAGAGTATTATTTGATTAAATTTAAGGTAGTCCTGCCATAATTGGTTATTTTACATTTCCTGCTGTATGGAATATAATTTGATACTAAATATTCCATACCTGTGGCCATACTATTTTGGGTATAAGAAATATAGGATGCCATATCTATAATATATATCCCGTAAATGTATTTGTCATCTTGGCCTCTCTAAGCTGCACTGCACGGGTCATGCGCTATGAAATACAAACATCCACACTAGAGGGCATCTATGTAAAGAAGTGCAAACAGTGGCCTTTCCCATTGATAAGCAATACATTTCCCTAGTACGTGAAATCCGCCTTTTTGTGTAGTGTACAGATAAACGAAATATTGACAAGAATAGATTGCAGATGGCGGCCATCTTTAAATCCAATTGGCTGTCATTAAAGTATGCCTGTTGGGCAGCTAACCTTGAAAAGTTGGTATAGTCACTGGAATCAAGTTCATAACGGGCTTGTGTAGCGCAATATTTATCAAACTAAGTTCCAAAATTGAGACCATCTTGGAATAGATGTCTATAGAGTCCCTGAAAATGTGGGTGTAGCCACCGAAATAAAATTCATCACGCGTTTTGCTATGATTACATTGAACAAAATAGATTTCAAATGTCGGTCGTCTTGACATCTGAGATTGCCGCCATTTCAATTAGTCTATAGTGCCATCAGCTGATGCCTTGGCCCTGTAAATGTGGGTGTAGCAACTGGAATAATGTTCATAACAGGTAGTGTCAGGTAACGAGATATGGGCGAGACCAAGTTTCAGATATCGGCGAGGCCAGGTTTCAGATGGCGTCCATTTTCAAATCCAAAACGGGCAAATTAGGGGTTGATGTAATACAAGCAACATCAAACTTAGTGATCTACTCAAATTTTGAAGCTAATTTAGCCTGGATGGCAAATATGGATATAAAATTCTAACAAATTTACACGTCTGTGAACTATAGCCTCACTGAAGTCGGAGTATGAAAAATCTTTGTGTCGTAATATCTTTTTATTTGAGAATATGAGTGGCCATCACAACGATCTAAGAACGTGTGTAACGCTTTGGCAGACAGGCATATAAGACACACATCATCAGTAAATTAACAGGCCACCAATATTGCTCCCTTCGTCAGTAGCAGCCAGAGATACGTCTGGATCAGGCATATATAAAGAGAATAAGGAAAGTGACAATGTTGCAATTTTGCATGGAATAAATGCTCTCCAATTTTATATGAAATATTGCATATTATTACAATTTTATCTTATGCCGGCTGCACGGTGTGTTTCGAGTGGGTGCCTGGCCATTGTAATCTATATGGAAATGAATTAGCTGATCAGCTTGCCAAAAAGGCTTTGTCTTTAAATGACATCGCCATCCCTTTAGGGCTGAATGTTGATGAGGTTTCGATGCCATTAAGGTCTTGCTTCATTGATATTTGGCAGGAGGAATGGCGATATTCTACCACAGGTCGTTTTTTATTATGCACTCCAGCCTTGTGTTACTACTGGTAATATATTTCGAATCGTCGGACTGAGGTGCTTATCTTCAGATTATTATCTGGTCGCATTGCAGTAATTAGCGTCTTACACAGTATGGCCAGGCATCCATCTGGTCTCTACAAAACTTGTGACGCGGATGACACAGTTCAACATTATCTAATGACGTAAAGGTGGCATACTAATCAACCCCAAAGATTATTTAATGAACTGTTACTTTTTGGTGCATTTAATCCAACTTTTGTCCATGTTCTTAACCCAGAAAGAAATAGAGATAAAGTTGTTAAGACCGTTGCTAATTATATGCTGGGCACTCGCCGATTTAGGTAATAATAGCATATTCTAAACTTGAAAGTACTTGACACGCTTATATATATATGGTATACTTATTTATATTGTGTATATTATATTGGCCTTTTTGATGAATTTTTTACTTTTTATTGAATTGAGTCGTTGTGAGATTTGTACAAGTACTTGCTGTTGATATTTATGTACCATTCCTCTCCTGAGTATTCTAACCTGCCTCGCCAGCTAATAATATTACTATCCGTGGAAGTTCTCTTTGCTTCATACGTTAACATCTCACGCAGATGTCTAACTCTATTGTCTATATATGTAAACTTGAAAAATGAAAAGTTTTTTGAAAGCAAACACAATGTACAGTTATTGGCGTATTCAAATTCAAAATTGAAATTGATAATATTTCACCCTGTTTAACACCAGTAGACACACGAAAAGAGTATGCGCACAGCCAGCCTCATTTAACAGTAAACTGCTGCAGGCAGCACCAAACTTGCAAACATGCTAATAAAACACATAGGAACTTTGCGGTGAAAAAGTGTCTTGAGAAGGATCCAGTGATTGAGTCGATCGAGTGCTTTACTGGCGTCCAAGAAACAAACAAATACTGGACTACCATTGGTACGATATAAATTAACAATCTCTTTTTGAACATACATACATTGATCGGTAGATCGTCCGGACTTAAATCCAAAATGAGAGTACTCAGTGGTCTTGAGTTCAACGTCACATTTCCGCATAATTTCCATTTCTAAAATCTTGGAAATTACAGCGGCAACATCAATGGGTCTGTAATTGTTCGACTTTGTAATGTTTCTAGATTTGTTTTTAACAATAGGCGAGACAATCACATGTTCCTACGAAGTAGGCTCTCATTTGCAAATTGTCCGGTAATGAGTGATTCAGTCCATCCGAATCATTTCGTCGGCAAACGAAGGAGAACCGTTGACATTCGAACCTTGATTTTTTGCGTGAACGTGCATTAGGGGACTGTTATCAGCAAGTTCCGAGCTGACCTACTTTTGATGAAAATTTGACCTACTTAGGTGACCTATAACATTACGCTTGGACCCCAAGTCATCTTCCTCATGCTACTTCGTGGGTCATGTGACGTTTCACACTACTCATGTGTGAGTAAATAAAGCCGCATTTCCCGTGAACACAAGGTTGGTTTGCCTCTTTCTGTTTTTTTTCTGGATTTTGATTATCACTGCCTAGCTTTCTGATTGTTTAGGACGTAGGTAATTAGTGCACTCGCGCTACACGTATCAGATCAGACAGTTCGTCGATTTTTATTCAGAACCATTAAAAAAACCATACCTTCTTTCCGGCGTAGAAATATCTACCACTATTTTATTTCATACTAGATAATTACGGGAGAGAACCTTGTGCATTTTTGTGGAAAATAAAAAAAGTAAGAAATACGGACGAAATATGTTTTCCTGAAATATGACGTCATCATACACAAGCTTTGGATCTCTACCACATGCTCATGCTCGCAAAACATATCGCCGATCAAACCAATACTTGTTACAATTGAGGGATACGGTGAGTGTTCAATATGTGTTGTCAGCTGGTTTTTATCTTTTTACACCCATCATTGGAGACACCCATACTAAAAATATGCCGTACAGCGGGTAAACAATTCCGCAGAATATCGCCAATATTTGGCACAGATATACATTTTATATTTGCGAATGTCCTGAAATACGATTTAAAATACATGCCAGATAAATTTCTGGAAAAAAGACTAAAATTATACAATTATGCATATTTTGCTTATCTTCCGAGTAACAAATAAATGCACAGGACGATTACTGACTGGATTCCAAGGAGAAGTTGTCGTCTAGTATTGCACTCACCCTTCCTTATTTGAGAATTTCCGACAACTAATCAAACTAGTGATGTCAGTTCATTTCATGACGCGCTTCATGTTATGCGCAATACGGTCAACACAGTCTGTTGTGTCTGTTCAGCGCGCGCGCCGCTCTTAACATTTACAATACGTGTTAACACTTTTCTTCGCAAAAAATTATCTCCCTTGCTCAAGGTAAAAACTCAACAAATTTGTCTGTGATACGGTGTTGCTTGTTAAATGATGTTATAACCTTTGAGTGACATTTTGAAGTGTCGTTCAGTTTGACGTATAGAAGTAGTACAAGTATGAACACTGGGATTTCCTGGATTTCAACTTCTTCTTTATTAAATCAGATTATTTAAGCCAGCCCTCACATTGTAAACACCCACTGTTGTTTGTTTAGCTCTGTTACCCTTTCATGTATGCCCACTCTCCAGGAGTGTCTACACCCCACCGTTTTCAGACTATATATTGTTGTTATATTAGATTGGCTTCATCATACCCTGTACATATATATATACCTCATATTTGATTGTACATTTATACACTTGATAATGCTAAGGGCAGACTTAGCGAAACGTCGTGTTTAATAAAGAAGAAGTTGAAATCCAGGAAATCCCAGTGTTCAAATGATGTTATGTTATGTCATGCTTAATTAAGATAATATACTGAGCGATATGCGAGAGGTGGGGAAAATTGACGACGTCTGGCAACTAAAAAGCAACCGTATGACTCTGCAGGAAAGCATTCGTCGACATGTAACATTCAGACCCGAGAATTCGGTGGATTCTCGGATGCGGATGTAGCCTTAATATCTCAGCCGCGCTTTTATTACGTGTGTTCATGTGGAGACAATGAAGTATCCGCACGGCCCCTAGCACCGGCTTAAGCGGAATTAGATACGGAATTTGAATTAGAAACTGGAGTTGTTGCAATACTGCCTTAAATCACAGGGTTGGTTACTTTGGTTATTGTGAAGTTTTAGAAATATACAGTCAGTGACTTCTTGTCAGTACGTCGGTATCTTTTTCTGCCATCCTTTTAATGTTGCGTTTATTTGTTGCCAGTGTACGGTCAGACTATTGACAGGTTTGGCCTCTGTGCAAATCATTGTGATTGTAGTTTTGTGACTTGTAAAGATGGTGGAAAATGAAGCGATTTGTCGGCGTCGGA
>JAVTVY010028703.1:0-12589 GCA_036873755.1 Hanleya hanleyi
TATATACATATAAGTGATTTGGGTTGAAGGTTTTGCGACAACTGGTGGCCAAAAAACGGACCCATAGTCTATTCCATGCCGAATAAAAGAATCTCCGGAGTGCACCCTTTAAGGCATAAGTGTGGAGTCTATGCATTATCTTAATGTAGACTCCGTTACGGAGCGGAGATTTATCATTACGCCAGATTGTTTAATTTTGACTGCCTAGTTATACCTGAAGCGCTATTTTCGGAAGCAGGTGGAAAGAAGACCAGGAGTTCGATTAAAATAACCCACAGTGTGTCATTAGTATACAATTGAGGTTACTGCATACTGTATTCCATAAAGGAGTTATCTCCCCGTGGACTGAGATTTCGGTGGATATTATGGCAGAACGAGGTCCTATCAGAATGATATAAATTTGCCAGTGTAAATTTTCTTTACAAGAGAACCCATTTACAGTCCATAAAGGATGGAATGGATGTACATTATTATGGTTTTACAAATTATTTCTCAAGTTTCTGAAGTATTTCCCATGTTTCTAAGAGAAAATTGAAGGCAAAATTACCAATAATTTGACTTGGTTACATCGCTTATTTGCATTTTCCGCGTTTCTGCTATCATTGGAAAGCGGAAAAGTAACCACGGCCTTCATATTGCCGAATGGATGACCATTATTAAGAAGAAATAGGTTAATTTTGATTTTTGTTCTCGAAAATCCTGCTAGAATTGGCAAAATTGATCAAAACAAAGATGGGGTAGGGGGAAAATTATCGGTCGGATTTCCCAAAATAATATGTATGACTGGCAAGTGTTGTATACCGCCATACTCGCAAACATTCTGAGATTACGATACGTGTGAATAATTAATTTCGTAAAAAACATCCTGCCCCTTAAGGCATAATAGTGGAGTCTATGCATTATCTTAATGTAGACTCCGTTACGGAGCGGAGATGTATCATTACGCCAGATTGTTTAATTTTGACTGCCTAGTTATACCTGAAGCTCTATTTTCGGAAGCAGGTGGAAAGAAGACCATGAGTTCGATTAAAATAATCCACAGTGTGTCCATTAGTATACAATTGAGGTTACTGCATGCTGTATTCCATACAGGAGTTATCTCCCACTGGACTGAGATTTCGGTGGATATTATGGCAGAACGAGGTCCTATCAGAATGATATAAATTTGCCAGTGTAAATTTTCTTTACAAGAGAACCCATTTACAGTCCATAAAGGATGGAATGGATGTACATTATTATGGTTTTACAAATTATTTCTCAAGTTTCTGAAATATTTCCCATGTTTCTAAGAGAAAATTGAGTGCAAAATTACCAATAATTTGACTTGGTTACATCGCTTATTTGCATTTTCCCGCGTTTCTGCTATCATTGGAAAGCGGAAAAGTAACCACGGCCTTCATATTGCCGAATGGATGACCATTATTAAGAAGAAATAGGTTAATTTTGAGTTTTGTTCTCGAAACTCCTGCTAGAATTGGCAAAATTGATCAAAACAAAGATGGGGTAGGGGGAAAATTATCGGTCGAATTTCCCAAAATAATATGTATAACTGGCTAGTGTTGTATACCGCCATACTCGCAAACATTCTGAGATTACGATACGTGTGAATAATTAATTTCGTAAAAAACATCCTGCCCCTTAAGGCATAATAGTGGAGTCTATGCATTATCTTAATGTAGACTCCGTTACGGAGCGGAGATGTATCATTACGCCAGATTGTTTAATTTTGACTGCCTAGTTATACCTGAAGCGCTATTTTCGGAAGCAGGTGGAGAGAAGACCAGGAGTTCGATTAAAATAACCCACAGTGTGTCATTAGTATACAATTGAGGTTACTGCATACTGTATTCCATACAGGAGTTATCTCCCCGTGGACTGAGATTTCGGTGGATATTATGGCAGAACGAGGTCCTATCAGAATGATATAAATTTGCCAGTGTAAATTTTCTTTACAAGAGAATCCATGTACAGTCCATAAAGGATGGAATGGATGTACATTATTATGGTTTTACAAATTATTTCTCAAGTTTCTGAAGTATTTCCCATGTTTCTAAGAGAAAATTGAGTGCAGAATTACCAATAATTTGACTTGGTTACATCGCTTATTTGCATTTTCCCGCGTTTCTGCTATCATTGGAAAGCGGAAAAGTAACCACGGCCTTCATATTGCCGAATGGATGACCATTATTAAGAAGAAATAGGTTAATTTTGAGTTTTGTTCTCGAAAATCCTGCTAGAATTGGCAAAATTGATCAAAACAAAGATGGGGTAGGGAGAAAGTTATCGGTCGGATTTCCCAAAATAATATGTATGACTGGCAAGTGTTGTATACCGCCAGACTCGCAAACATTCTGAGATTACGATACGTGTGAATAATTAATTTCGTAAAAAACATCCTGCCCCTTAAGGTGGCCCTCCGCAGTTTCGTAGTAATGGCCTCTCTAATTTCATAATACGATAGACTGCCCTTGTTCTGCTACATCATAATTCTTCTTGTCTTCTTAATAGCTTATATCTATAATGCCATCCTGTTCAGCATTATCAACGCTGCAAACGAGTACGTACAAATCGAGTGCTGGCTTCGTCTACACGCTGATCGGGATCATGGAGTAAAGTTTGTCCTGCCTCAGTTATGCCCCTTGGGTGTGACTAAAAATCGGGACTCATTTACGGGAAGAAAATCTGACAAAAAACGGTTAGGTTAACATCCCCTTTTTTTTGCCTTTTAAGTTGAGACCGGACCAGGGAACGTGAGTAAGAAGTTTAATTGAAATCGCTCTTACAGATTTTTCTGGAAATTGAGCCGAATTTGACCATTTTTCGACATTTTTAAGGGGTTTTCTAGGAAAAATGAAGCAAGCATGGAGGAGAATGTTCGAGTTAAATTTTTCTATAACATAGCAGTGTTAAATCTTAAAATAATAGTTTCATCGTGCTCTTTCAGAAAATATATACATATAAGTGATTTGGGTTGAAGGTTTTGCGACAACTGGTGGCCGAAAAACGGAGCCATAGTCTATTCCATGCCGAATAAAAGAATCTCCGGAGTGCACCCCAACTCCAGCGTCCGGAGTCGAATCGACGAAGATGGCGCAATGAATCATGGGAGCCCTTACCAAAGACAACCACAAAGTTTGTGGTACTTCTATATATGGGGAATACATTCAGAATACGAAGAAAGTATTAGAATTGTGGTCGATTGTGGTCAAGGCACTTTGTCTTCAAGGTGAGGAACTGAGGAATACAATCATTGCGGTTCGATTTGTATTCAGAAAATCAGGAATACAAAGATTGTGGTTTGATTATGAATGTTAATTGTTATTCATTCAATAACCATCAAACCACAATCTTTGTATTCCAGATGACGTCATACAATCATCTCGGCGCCAAAATTAGATAGCAGACGGTCGAACCCAAACCTACTACTGGTCTCTGGTGTGCAGACAGAGTTCCATGCAAATGTTGATTGCATGAGATTACAAATTGTTTTCCTTGCAACTTAAAATCTGTTGACAGGTATGGATATTTGCTCATTTGTTTTAAGTGTCAAACATCCAAACTTGAATGTTTTTGCTGTACACATTTGGGTTTGTAAATTTCTGCTTGCGTAACAACCACAACATTACCGCGGGTCCAATTTCCGTTTTTTTCAACAACAAATTTTCGTTGATCATCCAAGATAAAAGGAAATGTGTGAGCTAGCATGATCTTTATAAACATGAAATACTTTTAAAGCTATACGAAATTCATAAAGAAGTGATGTATTCATAGAATACAAGAGACTTTCTTATCTTGTTAGCGGACTACTTCATGGTCGTTGTTGTTGTTGGAATGGCTTCCTGTCACTATAGAAAACTCTGTCTCACATTACGATGGTATGGGATTTTCTGCAATATCCATTAAGGTGCAGGAATGGTTATTATTGTCTCGCATGCTATTTAGCAGATCTGCTACTTCGCAAATAATTTCTAAAATCAGTGATATTTAGAAAGGGGTGTGCTACTTTGAAGATAATTTCTAGGATTACTGCTAGTTAGCACTTTGACTTGCCTGTTCCCAAATGAAATATATTGTATAATTAGCACAATTGCTAAATATTCAATATTTCTTTCTAAATTGCAGCCAGAAGAAATATTCAATATTCATGATAACTCGCAAACGCAAATTGTCGGACTGCCTCTTCCGAAAGAAAATATATTGTATAATTAGCACAAATGCTAAATATTGAATATTTCTTCTAAATTGCATCCATGATAAATATTGAATATTTCTTCTAAATGGCAGCTCCAAATTGTCCGATTGCCTCTCCTTAAAGAAAATATATTGTATAATTAGCACAAATGCTACATATTTTCAATATTGCAAGGACTGGAGATTAAGGAGGTTTAAGGCAGTCCTACCTCTTATTTGCTGGTCTGTGCAACTCCTCTGACAACAACAGGGATTATTCTATCGTTCTTCCTGGTTAAACAACGCGCATGCGCTGTTATGTAAGTTTTAAGACAGTCGCAAGTACATTTTCATTTGTGGTCTGTGCAACTCCACTCAGACAATAACAGATTATTCTATCGTTCTTCCTGGTTAAACAACGCGCATGTGCTGGTATATAGACTGTTTAACCCTATCTGGCCTGGGCTTTTGGGGACCTGTCGTGGCCTAGGGCGGGGGGGGGCGGAATGCCCCCCCTAATTATTTTTCTGACCCCTTGAGCTAGGGGGCTGAAACTTACCACACTATATCCTTGGGTCAAGCTCTACCACAAAATGTAAAAAAATCCAAGATGGCCGACTTGATGACGTCACAGTGACGTAATTTTATAGTAGATTATAAAAGTGCTAAATATTGAATATATTGTCTTTCCCAGACGCCAGCTACATATTTAAGTGCGAATCTTTTCTAATTATATGATATTATAAAGGTGCTAAATATTGAATATATTGTCTTTTCCCAGACGCCAGATAGATACTTAACTACGAATCTCTTCTAATTATATGATATTATCAAAGTGCTCAATATTGAATATATTGTCTTTCCCAGACGCCAGCTACATATTTAACTGCAAATCTTTTCTAATTATATGATATTATCAAAGTGCTAAATATGGAATATATTGTCTTTCCCAGACGCCAGCTACATATTTAACTGCGAATCTTTTCTAATTATATGATATTATAAAGGTGCTAAATATTGAATATATTGTCTTTTCCCAGACGCCAGATAGATACTTAACTGCGAATCTCTTCTAATTAGATGATATTATCAAAGTGCTAAATATTCAATATATTGTCTGCTCTCAAACGTCACCCACATATTTAAATGCGAATATATTCTAATTAGATGATATTATAAAGGTGCTAAATATTGAATATATTGTCCTTCCTCCGACACGGTGTTACAGATATTTTGATGCGAATCTCTTCTAATTATATTAGATTATAAAAGTGCTAAATATTGGATATATTGTCTTTTCTCCGAAAAGGGTCTTGTGGATATTTAACTGCGAATCTCTTCTAATTATATGATATGATCAAAGTGCTAAATATTGAATATATTGTCATTCCCAGACGCCATCTACATATCTAACTGCGAATCTTTTCTAATTATATGATATTATAAAGGTGCTAATATTGAATATATTATCTTTTCCCAGACGCCAGATAGATACTTAACTGCGAATCTTTTCTAATTATATGATATTATCAAAGTGCTAAATATTCAATATATTGTCTGCTCTCAAACATCACCTATATATTAAAATGCGAATATATTCTAATTAGATGATAATATAGAGGTGCTAAATATTGAATATATTGTCCCTTCTCCGACACGGTGTTACAGATATTTTGATGCGAATCTCTTCTAATTATAGTAGATTATAAAAGTGCTAAATATCGAATATATTGTCTTTTCTCCGAAAAGGATCTTGTGGATATTTAACTGCGAATCTCTTCTATTTAGTATAGATTATAAAAGTGCTAAATATTGAATATATTGTCTTTTCCCAGATGCCAGCTACATATTTGGGTGCGAATCTGTTCTAATTATATGATATTATAAAGGTGCTAAATATTGAATATATTGTCTTTCCCAGACGCCAGATAGATACTTAACTGCGAATCTCTTCTAATTAGATGATATTATCAAAGTGCTAAATATTCAATATATTGTCTGTTCTCAGACGTCAGCTACATATTTATGTGCGAATCTATTCTAATTAGATAATATTATAAAGGTGCTAAATATCGAATATATTGTCCTTTCTCCGACTTCTCCGACACGGTGTTACAGATATTTTAATGCGAATATATTCTAATTAGACTAGATTATAAAAGTGCTAAATATTAAATATAGATGATATTAAAGTAACTCACTTTTCTGCCTACTGCGGAGTTTAGCAAAAATATCTGCACAATATTGCCAAGTATGCTATATAGCACCATGTTAAAGCATAGGAAATTTGAAAAGTATCTAAAAAAAAGCCAATCCTGCACCTAACTCGCAATATCGGAGCCAGTCCTTCTTAGAGAGGTGAAATTCCCCACAGTATCTATATGTAATTTTTGCATTTTTATTCTGAAATTTGAAGAAAATCTATTCAGAATCAAAACAAATCTCCAATACCTCAATGTTAAAACCAGTGCTCCAGATAAGGGGCGTATTGGCGTAATTTACGCCTACAAAAAGTTCAAAAACGCATGCATGCTGAAATCTAGGCGTAACAAATACGCCCGATAAATAGCTGATACGCCTTATCGCCAAAATCAATGCGTAAAGATACCGTAACACATACCGTGTCGTGACCGCATGTTGTTGTTGTAACATGACGAGTACATTTTCAACTTCGGCAATAGTGAATCCAATCGGAGGACGCTTTTAACTGAATTGACCAATAGAATTTGTGATTGTATCGCATGTGCGGCGCGAGTAAACTCGTACCTCTCAAACGAACAACATACGTTGAGCACGTGGAGCAACTTTGACAGTGAGTACCATAATCCAAAAGAACGAAACAGAAAGTAATTTTTAAAATCACCAAAGACGAAAGAATTAAAGAGATTTTGAAGGCACAAAAGACCCATGATGTCATAAATAAGTGTTTCAGAAGATGTTCGTCAACCACGCATTGACCGATTGTTTGGTGGACAATAACCCAGAAACTCTGGCTGTGATAGGTAAATTTAGGGTAAGGGGGCGTGGCATTCCTATCACAGCCGAGATCGAGGGTGGATTAAATTTTGGAGAAAAAAATTCGTCTCGCGAAGAGCAACTTTTCGCTGACGAAAATAACGAAACGGGAGAGAAAAAATATGCCAATTTGATACAGTTTGACCGACCTGAGCTTCTTTCACCATGTACCATCTCTAATGACTGTTTGGGACTCCAAAAAATTAGTGACGACGAAGAAAACACAATAAACGCTCGATTTCGATGTTTACCGCCATTTCCTCAGATTACAGCTCAACGAGACTTGACCGCGCGTGCGCACTAGTATCGTGACCTTTCTGATCTGACTATGGTGCAATGGACGAGTCACGTGGTCAGAAAGGTCAATCGCGTTGGAAATCTCGTTTCTCAACGAGACTGAAAATAGCGGCAACTTGACGAGTTAGATGACAAAATTAGAGTTTGGAAGAAGATTTCGTCTAACGGAATGAGTCATTAGTTGATTATCAAAGTTCTGGAGATGCCAAATCATATTATTTATTCGATAAAATGCTTTTCGTGCCTTTCTCTCAATTCCCCACGCCGTGTGCAGTTGAAGATCTCGAGCGACTGACGTCTTATTTATTTTTTTCCTTTTCGGTATGTATATGTGATTCGGGCTAAAGGGGTCAGCAACAACAATAATAAGAAAAAAAAAATAGACCCCTTAGCCGATGTTTTCGGGCTAGGTGGACAAGTGATGTAAACAAGGTATTCGCGCACGTTGTTGTTGTTATGCAACTAAAAGTTAATAATTCCGAAAAACTTTTGATAATTCGTGATATTTTAAATCTAAATCTATCATGATCAATGGATGAGAAATCTGCAGAATTCAAGCAGGTTTCTCATTTTTCAAGAAGTTATCCATATGTAATCTCTCGTCATTTCAGCAGTTTTCAATGATGAAATACAGATAAATAACAGATGGAAATTTATATTCTGATGAAATTCAGTAGACTTGGTAGGCTATTTGACCGCAGTTCACCTCTTAATACAAATCTGAATACACAGTTCTTATACATGGGATTGGAAATAAAAATAAAGTAGTAAAGACATGATTTTTATGATAAAATAATGACATTTATTTAAATGTTTTCAAAGGAATACGTTAATTAGATGCCGTCAATCAAACAGGTTATCCTAGGTGAACATAGGTTACCCTAATTTCCCCGTTAGGGGACCTATTTCAGGTTACCCTAGGAGATTTTAGGTAACCCATAATAGGTTTCCATAGAAAATATTACAGCACAGGCCTGGGCAAGAAACAATACTCCTGGTATGACAAGCGATGCTCCTTCGAACAAATTTGGAGGAGTATAGTACTCCTCATAAAAAAAAATTATCTGGAGCACTGTAAAACATTGCAACGCCAACGTCATTGTGCTTTGAAAATAACCTGCGAGGTATTGGAGATTTTCTTTGATTCCGAACAGTTTTCTCTCAAATTTCAGAATAAAAATGCACAAATTACATACAGATACTGTGGGAAAATAATGTCGCATTGTAATGTGAGACAGTAGATCTGTTACATGTACTGCACTGCAGGGAGAGAGACAGAAAAAAACTATACATCCAGCAAAGATACAATTTCTTCAAATCACTAAATGGTATGGATTATCTAAAACCCAGTTAAAGTTGATAGGTTATTGAGATCAGTATTTTTTCTTACAGAACTTGATGCTGGTATAGACCAGTATATTGTGATTGTAGATTTACACTATCTTCAAAACTATTTTTAAAAAGCTCATTTAATTGGCCTATTTAGATTTATATTCTCACAAAAATTGCAGTTGTTCGATCTTGTGACAAAATTACTGTCTGTCCCAGCTAATATATTCCGAGATGTTTTCGGTGATATTTCGGAGACAATTTATCGTACAGCATTGAAACTTCGCACAGTATATCAACTAAGAAATACTAATTTTTCCCCCATATTTCATTAAAATCTGTTGGGAATTGACGAAAATCACCAATACCTACCATGTTATTTTAGGTCTACGATAACGTTGATCTGCCGATGTCATAACATGCAGACTTGCCGTCATGACGTCAAAAAATAACCTATCTCCCATGTAATTCTTGTTTTCGCGATTTGTTGAGAACTACTGGAAGGATTTTCTTGATACTTTGGAATAAAATTGGTACTTTTTAGTTTATCTTCTGTGTGAAGTTTCAATATCCTCCAATCAATTGTCTCCGGAATATCGTCAAAAACGTCTCGGATATATTATCTGGGACAGACAGTAAGCATAAACCTTATAATGTATACAAAGAAATAGTTAATAAACTTAATCAAACAATTTGACCATTGAGTGAGTGTGATTTAACTTGCTTAATTTCAACAATCTTTTAAATCATATCATGACATTTGGTTGGTTGGTTGTTTGAAATTTAACGTCGCACCTAACCTTATTGGTCACACGGCGGCGATGATCCAAACATACCCTAGCAAAACCCTAACCCTAACAAAAACCTAACCAAAACTACAAAAAAATTTAATCATGACATTTGGTTCCTATTACTTTTCACTTCTTGTGCATAAATCCTATACATCAGATGCCATACTGGTTGCTCACAAGACCCCGCTCACAATTATCATTGATTTATTACTGTAGTTTATTTCAAATACATGTACTGTTCTTCAATCTTAATTCTCCCAAACAATTTCTCAGCGTACGTGAGAGGAAAATATTAATAATCCAGTTCATATCTGAAATAAATTCTCAATTGTGTGCTTAAAAATTGTTACTGCATGCATACCTTGATAATGATTTGCCCTGTAGTCTGTATACATCAGTTGCATGGTATTGTATTCAGTGATTGTATTCGAAATACATGATTTCATTAGTATTCGAATACAATCATGCAATTAGTCCATCGATCTCAATTGTGGTTCTGCATTGTGGTTCAACCGCTAAACAACCTTCGAATACAAATCTAATTTAAATATTTCGCCGCATATACACACAGTTGGAATACAATCGGTGTTCGAAGACATTCCAAATACAATGAATCCCAAAAGTCTAACATGAGAACAAATCAGAACATTGTATTCACAATCCATTATGACCACAAAACTACCATAAAACTACCACAAAACAATATTACATTCGGAAGACAAATATAATGTATTCGTCTTTGGTAAGGGAGTTTTGTGAGAGGCTGTGACCCTGCACCTGCATATCAATGAAAATCAACAAATTCACGGCTCGACTATGTTAACTTGTTGTGGCGATATATTTATACTTCCTGGGGAACAAAATATTGTTGACTGTTAGTCAATATATCCCTCTAATTTATCTAGGAAGTCTATTCATATGCAAATAAGCACCCAGCTGAATTGTCAGATGCGGCATTCTAAGGATATTCGTTCTTCTCACACTCTTGATGCAAACCTCCCGTCATCAATAATATTTATTCAGCGAAATGTAACTTAAGTTGATACATTTATTTAATTGAACAAGAGAACAGAATTGAGGAAGCCGAAGTGAATGAACTCATCGTCACGAGCGCAATAGCTTTCCCCTTTCATTTTCTCTCTGGGTCAAGCCGTTACATATAAATTATAATGGGGCTTGTGCTTCTAAATCTGGTAGCCAATGTGACTAGCTAGTAAAATTCCTGATAGTCCTTATAAGGCACGCCGGCGTATCACGCGATATTTCTGTAGTATTTTGAACTTCGGTTGTAAGAAAATCGAATGTTCATTGGTCGCCAGTGTTGGTTACGTCATATAATGACCTCCCACGCTTACCGCGGAAAATTGAGGCTTATGACGAGTGGGACAAAACATTCCTTTGAATTCGACCTGATTCAAACTTGTTGTTGATATATTGTGTAAACAGAAAGCCATTCGTATCACCAAATGTCTGTAGTTCGGATGGACGTGATAGATTATGGATTTGGGGATTTCAGATGCACAATAAAAGAAAAAAGATATATATGGTATATCCTGCCCACCCGTTAGGGGGCCATCAGGTTTGAAGTAAAGCAAATAAATTAACTTCCCGCGTTATCTCCCAGAGTTTATAAGGTACCGTAGACCTGGATCCCCAAAATAAATGAACTACGACCATACTCGATTGTAATTCAATAAACGATTTATTGCCCATTTACGATATCGAACTAATGTGTTAAAAAGACAACAGGAGTCGAAAGTACAGGTAGACCTTCGTTGGGCAGAAGTTTGGATCTAACGAAAAAATGTTGACTCCGATGTCAGCACAACCGGTTTTCTGGGTCAGTGGCGGGCCCCCGTAGCGTACGGCCAGACTGCGTGCTCCAGATAATTCCCATGATTCCTCAGTCAAAATTTAGGTAATTCAGCTGCCGACAATTGCCGACTAATAACGACTGCAAGCCGATCGGCGCACATTGGAAAAATTGGGTTCTGTATTGCGCAGATTTCACATCATACGTCACATGAAGCGTTATAGGCAGGCTGGTGGTGCCATTGCAGTCTACATAGTCTAAGTGATCCTTGCATACTTCTAGTTTTCATCCACTTCTGATGAAGCTGAAATTACAGGAACCGAAATATGCAAAATTCTAGGCAACCTTTCATGCAATATAACAGTAGATCATATATTTTCCTCCCTTCATGGAGCCCATAAAGGAATAGTTTGTAATAAATTAGGTTCATAGAATTTTTTAGACCACATGTTCCTTTTTGTGCATACTGGGGCAATATTGAATGATTGTTGGTTATTTTATAAATAATTCAATGCAAATGGCCAAATGTGCGAGATTTTAATATATCTGCAAGAGACAACTGCATGACAAAAATGTCAGATCGGACTGTGCCCTGAATGAAACCTACGTCTGTACTTACTTGTAAATCAATCAACATTAATAAAGGCTACATTCACACTTCATACCTATTCACAATGCAATGTGCCGTGAGGTGAATTTGTGACTCGATAACATGAAAAGAGATAACAGTGATAACATAACAAGCGTTCTGAGAACCCCAACATCTCGCCTTGCGGGGTCATCCGCCAAAGGTGCAGCAGTATTGAAAGCATACATGTAGAGCAAACAATAAGGTCTGGAATAAGTGATGCGGTACAGAAAATAATGTCTGGAATAGATTATCTGGTACAGACAATAACATCAGTCCCATGTGGGATTACTGGCAAAAGTTAATCCCATGTAGGATGGATAGGTCAGTGCAGTCGGATTACTGGTACATAGGGCATTCCAGTGTGAGATTACTGCTGGGTGGACCAGTCTCATGTTATTACTGATGGATAGTCCTCTGTGGGATTACTGCTGGATAGTCCAGTCCCAAGTGGGATTACTACCATCACCATCATGGTATGGATGGTAGTGATGGAATGGATGGTAGTAATGGTATGGATGGTAGTGATGGTATGGATGGTAGTGA
>JAVTVY010028704.1:0-13117 GCA_036873755.1 Hanleya hanleyi
AACGACAGCTCATGAGCGATTCTCAAGTTAGCGTCTGGAAATGAATTTCGAATTT
Organism: Hanleya hanleyi; assembly: GCA_036873755.1. Taxonomy (NCBI): domain Eukaryota; kingdom Metazoa; phylum Mollusca; class Polyplacophora; order Lepidopleurida; family Hanleyidae; genus Hanleya; species Hanleya hanleyi. The sequence continues at coordinate 56 of JAVTVY010028704.1, forward strand.
TGCTACCAGGTGGTGTCACCTATTAGCGCAAGTGGGCGAAACCCAAGTGACATCGCATGGCATGTTATATGCATACCAAATTTGAGTGGTTTTCAAGTTATACGAACATACATTTGTTGCTACCAGGTAGTTGCAAGGGAATGAAATGCAATCCCAACGACAGGATGGTATATACATATAAAATTTGAGAAGAATCCGATAAGCGGTTCTCGAGTTAATGCCCAGAAACCAAATTTAGATTTTGCCATCAGATTGCCGGCGCCGCATATAAGCGCAAGTAGGAGAAACGCAATCCCCAGCGACATCTCATGGCATGGTATATACATACCAACTTTGAAAAGAATCTGATTAACGCTTTTCGAGCAAGTTATCGCCTGAAAATGAATTTCGGATTTTTCCACCCGGTGGCACCACCTGTTGGCGAAAAAATGGGCGAAACGCAATGCCCAGCGACATGTCATCATGGCATATGCATACCAATTTTGAGAAGAATCCGATGAGCGGTTCAAGTTATTGGCCAGAAACAAATTACAAACATGTAGCTCAAGTGGGCGAAACGCAATCCCAAGCAAAATGTCATGGCATGGTATATACATAACAAATTTGAGAAGAATCAATTGAACGGTTATCAATGACCGGAATCAAATTTTTGATTTTGTCACCAGGTGGCACCACCTGTAAGCGCAAGTGGGCGAAACGCAATCCCAAGCGGCATCGTTTATACAGAACAAATTTGAGACGAATCCACTGAACGGTTCTCAAGTTATTGATCGGAAACAAATTTTGAATTTTGCCACTAGGTGGCGCCACCTGTAAGCGCAATTGAGCGAAACGCAGTCCCAATTGACAGCTCACTGCATGCATGGTTATGAAGTTATTGCCTGGAAATGAATGGTACGTGGATTTTGCCACCAGGTGGCGCCACCTGTTAGCAGAAGTAGGCGAAACGAAATCCCAAGCGACATCTAATGGCATGTTATTTGCATACCAAATTTGAAAAGAATCCGGTAAGCGGTTCTCAAGTTATTGCCCGGAAACGAATATCAGATTTTGCCTGTAGTCGCAAGTAGATGAAACGCAATTCCAAGCGACAACTCATGGCATGGTATATAGCATACCAAATTTGAAAAGAATCCGACGAGCGGCTCTCAAGTTATTGCCCGGAAACAAATTTGGGCGGCCGGACGAACAAGCGAAATCTACTACTATGTAGAGGGGCGGGTATAAAGAGTGACAAGGTATCCACACAACTGTGGAAAAAATCTGTAAAGTTGTGATCTTATAGTCCTGGTCTGAAACTCAATGTCGGATGAGGCTTTTGCCCACTGGGACTTTTGTCTGTGCTTTTTTTTTGTTTGCTGGGGCTTGTTCGTTGCAGATCTCCAAAATAATGCTGCACAGTTCTCATATTATTCAGCAGCTTTCACTTTTCGGGGGCGAGGAGACATTTTGTTGTTGTAAGCTAGGTAATTCAATTTATTGTTGTTATAAGTATACAACTTACTTTCGTTATCAAGTTGGATAGATTAATTTCATGCACGCCTAATAAATCTTTTAGTTGTTTCATACATTTATTCAGACGATATAGCAAGTAAACATTGACTATATTCAGTGTATCATTCAGAAAAAAAACTTCTGTATACTATAAACGTAGATCTATATGGCCCACTGATGACTGCAAATGTTAGATTCCACAGAAAGCGCACCATTCACTCACAGATGATGTGAAAATTAGAAGTTAGATTTGAACAAATTCTTATGTTTTTCCTGTTTCTCTATACCTCACTAGATTAAAAACACATTATCTTAACAAGGACCGCCATGAAAAGAATGCAAGATCAATCGAAAGTCAGCATTCCTGAGAATATGGCCAAGTCAGCTGGAGAACATCGCATACAAACGGGTTGGTATTGTCAAGATACCAATACCAGAAGTGCATTACTTTGGCATATGACCTTCCTTTCAGCACTTCAGCATTTGCCTTTACCCTATTTTAACGTAATCGACGCGCGAACATTTGTCCCATCTTGGTTGCGTTTCAGTACTTTATAAACATTTAGTTTATTATACCAAATGACAACAAGAGCCCAAAGGGCTTCAATATACGCCCGTATATCTGGAATTACATTGGTCCAAATTTCAAGGTTGTTTAATCGCTTTGATTCCAATTGGTAGCTAGCAATCCGGAAAAAGGTCTACAATTTTGTGCTTCTGAGAATGTAACATATCACATCTAAAATCGAATGATAAACTTAAATGAGCTTAACTCTTGGAAACTAGGTGACCTTGGAGCAAGAACCGAGAGCTCACATATCCCACAATGAAATCGACAATAGTCAAACACAAGAAAATAGTACTTTTCCTGCAAATGGATTTCTTTCAGACGAGAGAATTTTTCATGAAGGAAGAAGAAAGTGATGAAGTAAACCTTTGTTCTTGAGTTGATAAACGGGTATGAAGTTCATAAAGGACCCCTCTCCACGTTAAACTAGTAAATATATGGTTTCTATTTCACAACAGTTTAACTAAATGTAGCTGTTTCAAACATGGGAGACAACTCCACAGGACAAATGCCATATACATGTAGGGGAGAGAACTCTGAATATTTCAACCTAACACATATAGTCAGCTAAACTTGATTCAATTCTGGGGGACTGTGACCTTGACATTTGACAAATTGATGTATGTCTCCTCTTCGCCATGCGAGTAAGGTATCGGATACCATTCCATACCTTAAAACTAGAGATATCGCATGGATGAATGGACAGAACGCAACATCGCATTACATGACCTCGTCTTCGACAGGCATATGAAAATGTGACTTAATGATTTCCTGATTTTGGGGTAACAGTGACATTGACCTTTGACCTTGACCTAAACTTTGGTGCATGACACATCGTCTTCCGTCAATGTATCAATGGACACAAAAAAATCACGATTTTTATGAATTTCATGATTTTGGGGGTCACCGTGACCTTGATATCTGGCCTTGACCTACATTTTGGTACGTGACACATCATGTCCCCGTAATGTATATACTGACACAAAGAAAGTACTTTTCAAAGATTTCTTGTTTCTGGAGTCACAGTGACCTTGACCTAAATTTTGGTACATGACAAACCATCTCCCCGTAATTTCTCAATGGACACAAAAAAATCAAGATTTTTAACAATTTCACGATTTTGGGGTCACAGTGACCTTGACATTTGACCTTGACCTACATTTTAATATGTGACACATTGAGTCCCCCTAATGTATCTACGGACACAAAAAATGTTATTTTTAATAATTTCCTGATTTTTGGGTCACAATAACCTTTGACCTTCGACCTTGACCTATATTTTGATATGCAACACTTCACTTCCCCCTATTGAATCCACTCACAAAAAATTTGAAATTTATGATTTCCTGATTTTTCATTCACACTGACCTTAGACCTCTGACCTCGACCTACATTTGGCATGCAACACATCGTTTCTCCCTAGGGCATCCACTCGCCAAAAATTAGAACTGTAGATGGAAAACTATCAATGATCAATGATTTCCTGATTTTTAGGCAACAGTGACCTTTGACCTCTGACCTCGACCTGAATTTCGGTACGCGACACATCGTCTCCACCTGATGTATCCATTCACAAAAAATTGCAACTGTGGATAGAAAACATTTAGAGATATAGACCGGACACGAACACTTCACTGATTTCCTGTTTTTCAGGCCAGTGACCTTTGACCTCTGACCGCGACCTTCATTTTTGTACGCGACACATCGTCTCTCCGTAGGGTATCCACTCACCAAAAATTGGAACTGTAAATAGAAAACTGTTCCACATATAGACCGGACACGCCATCACATAATACGTCCGCCTTTTTGGCGGGCGTATAAAAAATGATATGATGAAGCATTTTTCAATCAAACTGATTAAAAATATTTTCAATATTTCTTGAGAAGTGTGCATGCTCTTTCTAGCGTCAGCAACAATGACGAACAGAGCTGACGCTCGCTACAATCATATTTACTTGCAACAAAATGTTGCAAACATTGATAATCTCAAAACAATCTGTTATATTTTAAAAGACTGACAAGTTGGCTTTTCAAAATGCAGTGATTTTTTTTATTCTGCAGTCTACTTCCTTTGTGAAATTCCATTTCAAAACATAGATACCTGGCCCAGGGAGTTGTGTCCGTCAAAATATTGATGTTTTCACAAACAAAAATAAAAAAATATAAATAAATTATTTTATACACATGTCCTTGATATATGTGCTACAGCACAAATGTTCTTCAAATCTGAAATAAAAACATTCCACTTCATGGTCATTTTAGCAGAGATGGCATCAAAGTTTTGACAGACAGGTGGAGCATTTTTAAGTGGAATCTGCCAAATACCTATCAGCTTCTCTGAATACACTATCATGTTTGAATTTCTTCTAATGTATGAACCCATGGGCTGTATCACTTTCTGTATATATCAATAGACTTTCACATTCAATCTCAATAATATTTCTTGGTTTAACAAGTGTTGAAGAATCATGCAGATAGAGGATAGGATATTTGGAATGGGACTTGGAGAAGACCTTCATACTAAAACACTGCAAGAGTAGGACAAGAAATGTATTGTAAACCCGAACCATTTTTCCCCTCTGGACTAAAGCACTACAAGAATCGTCCTACTAGTGGCGAGAAATTTCTTGTCGATCGTTATTTTAGATCGGGACCAATGTTTTCCTTCGGCCTAACACCTCGGATGTAGTGTATTGTCGACCAATGTGGGCTTTTTTTCGTACTAAAACACTGCAAAAGTGACAGCAAAAAAAATTTATTGTCGACCGACATTGTTGACCAGGACCAATATTTTTCTTCAAACTAAAACGCTGCGGATTAGTGGCAGGAGATGTACTGTCGACCGACTGTCATTGTCAACCAGACCCAACTTCTGACTAAAAGACGGTCGACCAGGACCAGTGTTTTCCTTCGAACGTAAGGGCTAGAAATTTATTGTATACCGTCAGTGCCATCTAAGATCAAGGTTTTCAGACTAAAACATTGCGAGAGTGAGGAAAAGAAATGTATTGCCAACAGTAGTATATAAAGGCTATTTAAAGCCAGGTTGACCTCGTTAATTGTTCCCCGGGTAAAATTTGAGGTGGAACTTGATCACGTGGCGATCATGTGATCGTTGGGGAGGAAAACTACCTTCAACACAGAAGAGTTCCAATCTAGGGGGTAGGTAACTCTGGGTGACTATAGTTCCGGCAAAGGGTCCCTGGGCATGTATTCTTCCGCGGTGATGCGGTCGCGGGAAAAAGCTTCCGCGGAGAAAAAGTAGTCCCCAGACTTCAAATACGCTGCATGGTCCGATTGGGTCGAGTGAAGTATCAAAGTGAAGCATTCGTGAAGGGGCATCCAGTCATGGGTGGGTGTATGTAAAATTAGGATTTTTTCCCGGAACTATAAAAAGCGGAACACGGACTTTACCCCTAAAATAGGGGAAAACACTTATCAACCCTAGTCAAAAGGGCTAATATCGGTCTCCGGGCTTATCGGGGCCTGCCTATCAAGTCAATGGGGTGGGTGCGTGTAAAATTAGGATTTTTTCCCGAAACTATAAAAAGCGGAATACGGACTTTACCCCTAAACTAGGGGAAAACACCTATCAACCCTAGCCAAAAGGGCTAATATCGGTCCCCGGGTTTATCGAGGCCTGCCTATCAAGTCAATGGGGTGGGTGCATGTAAAATTAGGATTTTTTCCCGAAACTATAAAAAGCGGAACTCGGACTTTACCCCTACAATAGGGGTCTGTATTAGACAATATAAGGGAAAATGCCTGTATGGGGTATGGGGATGGTCAATTTTTTCGTGGGCTTTACTATGGCTTGTGGGGTCGCGTTTTTCTCGTCTCGCCAAGAAAATGACAATGGGAAGGGTCCCGGAGCGAATCGGTGAAATTTTTGGGAAAAATCACCGAGGTCTGTATATAGGCCCATAGGCTGGCCATGGGGGGTATAGGTCCAACCTGGGAAATTCACACACGTTCATTGTGATATGGGCTGTTTGGATTTGTTTTTCACGTCTCGTCATTTAGAACACGATGGGAAGGGTCCCGGAGCGAAACGGTGAAATTTTTGGAAAAAGTCACCGAGGCCTGGGTAGGCCCATAGGCCTATACTGCATGGCTATGTGTGTATAGGTCCATACGGGGTGGACGTTTTGGGATCTAGGTGGGCCACTAATGGTCCGATGGGGTCGAGTGAGGTATCAATGTGAAGCATTCGTGAAGGAGCATCCGCGGGGATGAGTGTGACGTGGAACTGACGTCATTCTGCGTGTGCGCAGTAGACAAAGCGTATGGAAATATACATTTTGGGATCTAGGGGAGCCCCTAATGGGTCGATAGAGTTGTATGAGATATCAATGTGAAGCCTATGTGAGGGGGCATCCGATGGGCTGGGTGTGGGGTTGAAATATCGTCATTCTGCGTATGCGCGGTAGACCAAGGGTATGCAAATAGCCGTTTTGGGGTCTAGGGCAGCCACTAATGGACCGATGGGATCGAGTGAGGTATCCGTGTGAAGCCTACGTGAGGGGGCATCCCACTGGGTGGATGTGGGGTCGGAATATCGTCATTCTGCGCATGCGCAATAGACAAAGGGTATGGAAATAGACGTTTTGAGATCTAGGTGAGCCACTAATGAGCCGATGGAGTTGAGTGAGGTATCACTGTGAAGCCTAGGTTAGGGGGCATCCGATTGGACTAGTGTCTCAGCCGTTGTCCACATTCTGCGCATGCGCAGACAGGGAATTCTGGGAAAAGGGTGTGGACATAGGGGTGCACTCCGGAGATTCTTTTATTCGGCATGGAATAGACTATGGCTCCGTTTTTCGGCCACCAGTTGTCGCAAAACCTTCAACCCAAATCACTTATATGTACAGTCCATCATTTCTAACGAGCGCGATCGCGCTCGCGCACCTCAGCGCCCGTAAAAGCGGCCACAGAGGCGCGAATAATCGCACTCCTCGATTTTCCACAAAAAAAAAATGTTATTAAGCGCAATTTATTAGCAGACCTGCATGGACACGAATGTTTTAGAAATGCCTGATGAAATTCTTCAGTCGATTCGGGTGGCTTCACAACTTTCCGTGACGTAACACACAATACACAGTGCAGATAATATGCGATATGTTACGGGCTGTTTCATTGGCTAAGACACAAAACGCACCAATCACGATTAACGTACCATGGCTCTCCTACAAGGGCCACTGCATGACCACGCCATTTTGTTTGGTTGCGAAGTGCTGCAGTTTTAACCTTTATGATAGCAGGCGCTAGCGTACAACTTGTGACGTTCAAAGATTGGAATATTGGCAGCTGCATTGGTTATATTGCGGAGGTCGACGACAGGGGCCGAGAAATGGTGCGGCAGGTTTGGTGCAAACTGTGCGCTAAGCACGTTGATAGAATAATGGCAGACCGGCGTGTCAAGGGCAAAGCAAAGACTGAAGCAGTTAAGTACGCCCGCGGATCAAACTTTGTTACAAAATACAGTTACCAGGCACTTGTCATCCGTTGCCCATGAAGTCGCCGTAGGTTAATATCATGAGCGGCACCAATTTAGCTATAAACAGGCATACATAAAAAAAAACCAACACAGAACTTTCTTTACTTTGCAGTTTCTTTTATTACCAGAAGATCAGTTTTCAGCACACTTGACTTACATACACATGTAGAAGCTTCATGATCAGCACAGCTTAGCTATAAGAGAACTTAAACATGTCATTCTTGTTAAAACTGATAATAATGCATTTAAAACTGATAATAATGCAGCATGCAGAACATGAGTAAGAGTTCAGTTTTGCTTTAAGTCGATCTCAACTCCAGAATGATACAGAAAATTGAACTGCTACTTTGAAAAATACAATAGTATGATGAAAGTCATAACCTGTACAACGCTCTCCTCAAATATTTGAGGAGTGTGGTTTCGAGGAGTGTGATTTGCACTCCTTGCGTATTTGAGGAGTGCCATTTATAGCACCCGTACAGTTTTCAAAAATGATGGACTGTATGTATATATTTTCTGAAAGAGCATGATGAAACTATTATTTTAAGATATAACACTGCTATGTTATAGAAAAATTTAGCTCGAACATTCTCCTCCATGCTTGCTTCATTTTCCTAGAAAACCCCTTAAAAATGTCGAAAAATGGTCAAATTCGGCTCAATTTCCAGAAAAATCTGTAAGAGCGATTTCAATTAAACTTCTTACTCACGTTCCCTGGTCCGGTCTCAACTTAAAAGGCAAAAAAAAGGGGATGTTAACCTAACCGTTTTTTGTCAGATTTTCTTCCCGTAAATGAGTCCCGATTTTTAGGCACACCCAAGAGGCATAACTGAGGCAGGACAAACTTTACTCCATGATCCCGATCAGCGTGTAGACGAAGCCAGCACTCGATTTGTACGTACTCGTTTGCAGCGTTGATAATGCTGAATAGGATGGCATTATAGATATAAGCTATTAAGAAGACAAGAAGAATTATGATGTAGCAGAACATGGGCAGTCTATCGTATTATGAAATTAGAGAGGGGCCATTACTACGAAACTGCGGAGGGCCACCTTAAGGGGCAGGATGTTTTTTACGAAATTAATTATTCACATGTATCGTAATCTCAGAGTGTTTGCGAGTATGGCGGTATACAACACTTGCCAGTTATACATATTATTTTGGGAAATCCGACCGATAACTTTCCCCCTACCCCATCTTTGTTTTGATCACTTTTGCCAATTCTAGCAGGATTTTCGAGAACAAAACTCAAAATTAACCTATTTCTTCTTAATAATGGTCATCCATTCGGCAATATGAAGGCCGTGGTTGCTTTTCCGCTTTCCAATGATAGCACAAACGCGGGAAAATGCAAATAAGAGATGTAACCAAGTCAAATTATTGGTAATTTTGCACTAAATTTTCTCCTAGAAACATGGGTAATACTTCAGAAACTTGAGAAATAATTCGTAAAACCATAATAATATACATCCATTCCATCCTTTATGGACTGTAAATGGGTTCTCTTGTAAAGAAAATTTACACTGGCAAATTTATATCACTCTGATAGGACCTCGTTCTGCCATAATATCCACCGAAATCTCAGTCCAGGGGGAGATAACTCCTGTATGGAATACAGTATGCAGTAACCTCAATTGTATACTAATGGACACATTGTGGATTATTTTAATCGAACTCCTGGTCTTCTTTCCACCTGCTTCCGAAAATAGCGCTTCAGGTATAACTAGGCAGTCAAAATTAAACAATCTGGCGTAATGATACATCTCCGCTCCGTAACGGAGTCTACATTAAGATAATGCATAGACTCCACTATTATGCCTAAAGGGTGCACTCCGGAGATTCTTTTATTCGGCATGGAATAGACTATGGGTCCGTTTTTCGGCCACCAGTTGTCGCAAAACCTTTAACCCAAATCACTTATATGTATATGTTTTCTGAAAGAGCATGATGAAACTATTATTTTAAGATATAACACTGCCATGTTATAGAAAAATTTAACTCGAACATTCTCCTCCATGCTTGCTTCATTTTTCCTAGAAAACCCCTTAAAAATGTCGAAAAATGGTCAAATTCGGCTCAATTTCCAGAAAAATCTGTAAGAGCGATTTCAATTAAACTTCTTACTCACGCTCCCTGGTCCGGTCTCAACTTAAAAAGGCAAAAAAAAGGGGATGTTAACCTAACCGTTTTTTGTCAGATTTTCTTCCCGTAAATGAGTCCCGATTTTTAGGCACACCTAAGGGGCATAACTGAGGCAGGACAAACTTTACTCCATGATCCCGTTCAGCGTGTAGACGAAGCCAGCACTCGATTTGTACGTACTCGTTTGCAGCGTTGATAATGCTGAATAGGATGGCATTATAGATATAAGCTATTAAGAAGACAAGAGGAATTATGATGTAGCAGAACAAGGGCAGTCTATCGTATTATGAAATTAGAGAGGGGCCATTACTACGAAACTGCGGAGGGCCACCTAGCCGTGTTAGGGTTTAGGTGAGCCCCTAATGATCCTATGGTGTTGTATGAGGTCTTATTTTGAAGCTCTCGTGAGGGAGCATCCGCCTGGGCTAGTGTGTCGTTCGTTGTCCATAGTCTGCGCATGCGCAGTCTGGCCGTAGTATAGAAATAGACGTGTTGGGGTTTAGGTGGGCCACTAGTGGGCCGATGGGATCGAGTGACGTATCCATGTAAAGCAGTCGTGAGGAAGTCTCCAACGGGCTGGGTGTGACGTGGAACTGACGTCATTCTGCGCATGCGCAGTAGAGAAAGTGTATGGAAATAGACGTGTTGGGGTCTAGGCGAGCCACTAATGGGCCGATGGAGTCGAGTGCGGTATCCGTATAAAGCACTCGTGAAGGCGCATCTGCCTGGAGTAGTGTCTCGGCCGTTGTCCACAATCTGCGCATGCGCAGGCAGAGAATTGTGGGAAAAGGGTATGGAAATAGACGTTTTGTCGTCGACATGGGCCATTATTGGTCCGATGGAGTCGAGTGAGGTATCAAAGTGAAGCATTCGTGAAGGGGCATCCAGTCTTGGGTGGGTGCATGTAAAATTAGGGGTATGACGTCACTTCCGGTTTGGGTGAATGGGGCGTGACCTGGGAACATGATAGGACATGTACCGACCTGTCTGTGGGGGTTTTCCCACCAGAATTTCGCTGACGTCTGCGCCTGCATCCGGGTATGCAGGAGGGTCTTTGTGTGAATGGGGTGTGACCTGGGAACATGATAGGAATGCATGTACCGACCTGTCTGTGGGGTTTTTTCCCGGTCCCCCAGCGCGCGCGCGCGGGTTCTCCGGCCGCAGCAGCTCATATAGAAAACACAGAAGACAGGGTTTTTTGGTGAGATCTCATTTTATTTTTTATTCGCGTGTGAGTGAGTGAGTGAGTGAGTGAGTGAGTGAGTGAATGAGGCGTGCAAAACGCCCGTGAGGCGTCCCCAACGCCCGTCTTAACGCATGGACGCACTAACGACGGTGAGTGAGTGAGTGGTCATATAAGGTCGTTTGTACACCATTAGCCTCAGTCTGTATCCATCCTTTGACCGGGTACCATGTCGAGTACATGTCCGTTCTGTCAAAAGACACTCTCTCGTCGCGACAATATGCTCAGACACCACCAAGTCCCGCTATAGGTCCACCAAGTGGCGTAGGACATCCCTATACGATGACGGTGAGCGACCCTACGGGGTGTGGAAAGACGTCCTGGGTGATGAAGTTTCTAGAGGAAGGTGTGGCAACCCCAGCTCTGACACGTGTTGTTTGATGTTATAGCCAGTGGCAGCCCTCCTACGAAACTACGCGATTACAGAATGTGAGCTTTGTCCCAGGAATTCCTCACGACATAGACGAACCCTATTACTTCGATTCCGAGCAGACCAACGTGGTAGCGCTCGATGATCTGATGAGTGCGGCCAAGGACAATTCGAAAATCGCCGACCTATTCACCAAAGGGTCCCATCATCGCAATCTGTCCGTCATCTATTTGACTCAGAATCTCTTTCCTCAAGGGAAGGCGTCCAGAGATATTGCCTTGAACTGCCAATACTTTGTGTTGTTCTTCAATCCCATTGACAGAGCACAAATCCGTGTGTTTGGTAGTCGAATTTATCCTCAGAACATCGACCATTTCATGCAGGCGTTTCAAGGAGCAGTCCGTACGGCTACCTGTTCGTAGATTTAAAAGCCCATATCCCGGAAGATCGTCGGCTGACGACCCACCTGTTACCCGGCGAGGCATCACCGCAGCCCCTACACCATCCACCGAGTCCACATCTGGTAGGGCAGCAGCAGCAACCCACCCCCATACAGCGGGGCCCCTTCATACCATCAGTCCCGGAATATCACCCAACCGTGAAGGACCAACCCGAGGTTGAAGAACATAATGTGAACTCGAGGCTATGGAAGGATTTGTTCAAAGAAAGTATGGACGCCGAGCTGGGCGAGATGTTGGAGGCCACAGGAAACAAGTTTCAACGCAAAGGGTATTCGAAAGAGGAAGCTGCAATTTTAGCCCATAACAGATTGGCACCCAGACTACGACGGGCTTTACGTCAACAGTATGTCGACTTACTGACCTATATGAAATTGTTGGATAAGGACCCAGTCCATATGGAAATTGAAAGAACAGCGTCGATGTTGAAAACCTCGGGCATGAACTGGAAAGCGGCGTATGTCAGAGCAATAGCACTAAAGAAACATTTGTTCGAACGCATCATTAAACGACGTTAAAGCGTTAAGAAAGTGTGTTAAGGCGCTGAGACGGGCGTTAAGGCGTAACGACTTGCGTTGATGGGCATCACTGTATTTCGGTGAATTGGAGTCAATTCCATGGAAATCAGAGCTTCTGAGCTAATTCACCAGGGCGTTGAAGCGTTAAGCTAAGCGTTGATGGGCGTTACTGTCTATAAAAGCAAGCGTATTTCCAAAAACATGCACAGTCGACGTTCAACCGTCAACATGGCTTATACTTGCTCTGAGTGCGAACGCACGTTCACCAGACATTACGATATGATGCGACACCAGAAAATATACATGGGATTGAAGACTCCGAGGAGTCCGTTGAGGCGGATGCTGATACAGAGACTGCTGAGAGTGTATCGACTGATACCGAAACAGAGATTGCTGAGAGTCCATCTAGTGATACAGAGAGCTTGACCTCAGATAGTCAGCCTACATCCGTGGAAAGTGAAAGCAGAACCTACCTTCTGGGATCGTATTGTGACAGCAGCTATCAATACTTACGCTGCAGCGATCGAGGACGCCGGAGAGGATAATTTACAACAGGCATACACCAAAATGCGCCCTCGCATCAGGAATATAGCCATGGCGATCTATGAACAGTATACCTTACTACCGCTTGAAATGAAAGGCGACCCCACGTACAGGTCCATCATGAAGACCAAGCGTCACTTGGAAGAGGATATGGGGCTACCACCCACTGAGGCCCTGGAAAATGCGATCAGGATGCGCAAACAACTCTTCCAGGACATGCTGCCCGAA
>JAVTVY010028705.1:0-13187 GCA_036873755.1 Hanleya hanleyi
TCCTACAAACTCACTGATTCAGATGCACTGACCCCACATGGACTAAATATCTAAGTATTTACTTATTTTAAGGCAATTTCTTCGAAAGAGCTTGCTATTAATGGCGCTAAAGTTACAGCCAAATACGAGGCAGATAAACACACATCATGCCGTCCCGAATTTCTCACCCCTCTCCGATCGGATGTACCGATAACACCCCCTACATCCGGCCGTCGCCAGCCGGTGAAACGGTGGTCCCGGTGGAGCTAGTTTCGCAATACAGGCGAGGTGGTGTTCGCAATTTAGATTTCTTTCACATGTCTCGTGAGACTATGAGCAATATTAATGGATATTCATTCATGGGAAGTAACAGCTGTCATTCTAATCGTTCTGTTACGTAGCAGAACGCATTGTATTTAAAGATATCATACAAACACGAAGAGCGATACTGTTTTCGAGCGAAGTTTGGTTTTAAAGTTGTTCGTATCGTTAATAACATACACTAACCGGTACAGGTTATCACGCGTAATTATTCCTTATGCAATGCTTTTGTATGTCACCCAAACTTCAATGAATTTAATTCGCGTAAGTGCTGATATTATTGGAAAAAGTCACACCATATGCATTTATCCAGGCTACGGTGAACAGCATCAAGAAAAGTGTGTAGCATGCTCGTGCTGTTCACCGTAGCCTGGATAGACGCACACGGTGTGACCTTTTAATTAATATCAATGCTTACGCCAATTAAGCCCATCGAAGTTTGGGTGACATACAAAGAGCATTGAATAGGGAATAATTACGCATGATAATATGTATCGATAGGTGTCAGTAATTAGCGATTAGCGTGAACAGTTTGAAAACGAAACTTCGCTAGGAAACAGCATCGTTGCGCGTGTTCATACGATATCTTTAAGTACAAGGCGTTCTAATATGCAACCGAACGATTGAAATGATGACTGTTATTTCCCGTGAATGAATATAAATTAATATTGCCCATAACGTCAGAAGAAAGAATGAAAGAAAGAAATCCAAATTTTTAACACCATCTCACCTGTGTTGCGAAAATAGCCTCACCGGCTGACCACCGTTTCACTGGCTGGCGATGGTCGGAGGTAGAGGGTGGATAAGTGATTTCTGCAGTCTAGCGTGTTGTCATGTACTTTGAGCGATATTAATAAAGCTTCTTGATTTTTTTTTCACTTACTTAACTTTTCTTCCTACATACACTGTCAGCTGATGTAAGCCTACAAACTGTTTCCACTTACCGTACGTATATATCCACAACATTTTCTCTGACAGACCCAGAATTTGGGTGGAAGGAGAGCAGGGAAGTAGTTTAGAAAGTACCGATCGCTTAGTATTTATGGAGGCGAGGGTGTGAAGGAAAATGGGAAGGGAACGGGGAGGACTGACCTGTGATCCTTGAGCATGGACTTGGGTTACTATGGCAACGTGGATGTGTCAAATGTTTCTCAAATGGGACTATATGGGCCAGTTGTAGGTCCTAATGGGCTTGGGGGGGGGGAGGGGGGGGGGGTGGTGTCAACGTGAAGCTCTAGCCAATACCGGTCACGCGATGGGTGGTTAGATAACGTGACTGGCTAGGCGAGATGAAAAACTAGGATTTTAAAAAAACGGATTGGAAACGCCGTCAAATAAATCGCGGTGAGCCAATAGGGGTCGACAGGCGAGGCCGATTACATGATGGCTGAGGCAAATGGGAAATTATGATATTTCATGAAAATATAAAAACTGGGAACATGGACTTTACACCTAAAAATGGGGATCTAACCAAGTGGACCAGCATTGATCAAGCGATCACGGAAGATTTCATATTAAAGTTCTTGAAGTGTAGAGGACGCTTGGAGTATTATCGAATGTGGGTATTTTGGAGGTGATCAGGAGAGTATTTGAGCGATCGAGGGGCCATATCTCATCCACATATGAGGTGCAGGATCTCGACTTGAAGCCCTCGTTGTGTAGACTACGCTAGGCGTGGCTTGTACTGCAAATAACGTCACGGTGCACATGCTCATTCGAAAAGTAATTTTGAGTGGTGAATATTGGACTCGTCATCTAAGGCCAGAGTATGGACCCACTAGTGAATAGTGGACTCGTCCTCTAATGCCAGAATATGGAATCACTAGTGAATAGTGGACTCGTCCTCTAAGCCAGAATATGAACCCAATAGGAACTAGCAGCCTAGACGATTCCAATAGCGCACAAATTCAGCCAATCGTAAGTTCACGCGAACACATTTGATAATTACGTCCATCACTGCCTAAACAGCAATTGTCTGTGGCACATAATCAATAGATTGGTCCCCAGATTGAAATGTTTGGGGAGGCGCAAAGGACACGATTGACCACATGACATCGCGCCAAGATTAGGACACCGTTGATCACGTGACACCGCCCCAAGATTAGGACACCACGTGACATCACACAAACATTTGGACACCATTGACCACATGATATCTCACCAAAGTTAGAACACCACTGACCACATGACATCGCATCAAGGCTAGGACACCAATGACAACGTGACATCGCTCCAAGATTAGTACACCAATGATCACGTGACACCCCATCAGGATTAGGACACCATTGACCAAGTGATATCTTACCAAGATTAGGACACCATTGACCACGTGACATCACACAAAGATTAGGACACCATTGACCACATGATATCTCACCAAAGTTGACCACGTAAATGAATGACTTGTCTCACCTCGATTTGACGTCACGTCACGTGTGCAATGGCGTCATTTCACTCCTCCCACAAATAAATATTCAGATATTAGGACGTCCGTGAATGGCGTTTTTTCACTGACCCCACATGGACTAAATATCATAAGTATATACTTATTTTAAGGCAATTTCTTCGAAAGCCAAATGACGCTAAAGTTACAGCCAAATACGAGGCAGGTAAACACACGTCATGCCGTCCCGATTTTCCCACCCCTCTCCGATCTAAGATGTTGTTGTGTACTTTGAGCGGTATTAATAAAGTATCTTGAAAATTTTGTTTTTCCTTCAATTTACTTAACATTTCTTCATAAATACACTGTCAGCTGATGTAAGCCAACGAACTCTTTCCAGTTACCGTACGTATATGTCCACAACATTTTCTCTGACAGAATTTGGACGGAAGGAGAGCAGGGGAGTAGTATAGAAAGTATTTATGGAAGAGGATGTGCGAAGGGAAACGGTGAGGAAACGGGGAGGATTGACCTTTGTCACTTG
This sequence comes from Hanleya hanleyi, assembly GCA_036873755.1. NCBI lineage: Eukaryota > Metazoa > Mollusca > Polyplacophora > Lepidopleurida > Hanleyidae > Hanleya > Hanleya hanleyi. Next base: position 3,228 of record JAVTVY010028705.1, read on the forward strand.
GGCATGGACTTGGGTTGCTATTGCAACGTGGGTGGGTCGAATCTCTCTCAAATGGGATTTTGTGGGCCAATAGTTGGTCTCAATGGCCGGGGGAGGGATTCAACGTGAAGATTTTGTCAATACCGCACACGCGATGGGCGGTTAGGTAACGTGACTGGCCAGGGAGGATGCAAAATTAGGATTTGAAAAACGGATTGGACACGCCGTCAAATAGGTGGCGGTGAGCCAGTGGGGGTCGACAGGCGAGGCCGATTACATGATGGGTGGGGCAAATGGAAAATTATGATATTTCATGAAAATATAAAACCAGGAAACATGGACTACACCTGAAAATGGGAACCCCCGTCAAATTTATTCAAGTGGACCAATATTGATCTAAGGGATCAAGGAGGGTGTCATAGTACTAACCACGTCAAGCGTAGTCTGCACACCTTGTACGCCATATTTGGATGAGATATGGCCCCTGCATCGCTCAAATACGCTCCTGAGCACCCCCAAAATGTCCACTTTCGCTAATACGACTCTACTGCGCATGCGCCATTACGTCACTTCCGGTCCAAGTCACTCCCTTATGATCAATCTCGGTTCACCTGAGCCGATTTGACGTCGGTTTCTGCCATTTTTATGGTAAAACCCGTGTTTCAGGATTTTATATTCTCAGTAAAAAACCAAGGTCAAAGATCAACCCTCCCCGTTTCACCCGCATTTCTCTCGAAAACGACGTCATCAGTAGTGTATAAAGTACATACATCGACATATTGGAGCTACAAAATTGAAGCATAATTTACAAAAAATGAAGATTTATATTGGGGATTTATGGCAGTAATAGTGGGGTGTCATGTTTGACCTGCGCCATGCATCATCCAGGACAAGCAATGGCGACTGGAACACTCGTCCAAAGCTATGACTTGAAAATCTGACAAGTTTGATCAGTCGATGGCTGTCGTATTGCTTTGCAGAACAACTTCCCATGAGGAAGTTTCGAGTAAATCGACTCGGTGGTTTAAAATAAGATGACCTTATAAGGTTTTAGGGTAAATTCGATATGATCGCCAGATGTTTAATTGAATTAGAAAATGGTGCTATTATGATATTATGATATTATGACCTACGTGCCATGGAGTAAATGTCCAACCGATCGGCCAACTTTGAAGTTCTATTCGAGGTACCCTTTACTAGTGTGTTCGTTGCAATAGAGTACAATTTTCCTCTTCAATATCACCATATTCGGCATGGCGGTATCAGATATAGCATATATAGAGATAAATTGATTGGTTGATGATGACCATGTTGGTTTCAGATCTATTTCCCATGAGGTAGTTTGAGAGGCCTTTGATTCGTCAACCACGAATGCAAAGTTCCGAGTTCATGGAGTTTCGGATATCGGAGAAGGTTATAGGATAAAATAAAGATGGCCGCTAAAAGTTCAGTTAATAAATGGTTCTTGTTACTGGTATCTAGATGACATATTATATATCACTGTGAAGTATCAAACCGATTGTTTAACCCTACCTGGCGTGGGGGAGGCATTATGGCCCCCCTACCAAACTGTCTGCACTATCTCCGGAACGAGAAAAAATGGAGAGCTGAAACTCCGTGACTTTATAGTTTATCTTATGTTAGTTATTTTGAGCCTATTTGCATAACCCCTCGAGCAGAGGATCATGGGTAAATTCAAGATGGCGGTACCACGTGGGTACCAGAAAAGTGATGTTTTTGTCATATTTCTTCAAAATTTCTGCTTTTCCGCGATGAAAAGCGGACAAAAACTATTTTATTTCATATCACATTAATATTTGCTAATTTTTCTTGCAATTTTTGTGGAGAAATTGCAAAAAGAAAAAATTCAGAAAATCTGACCGAAAAATCGACCAAAAAATGCCGTTTTCGAAAGTCTTGGATTTTTTTACATTTTCGGTAGAGCTTGACCCAAGGGTATAGTGTAATAAGTTTCAGCCCCTAGCTCAAGGAGTAAGAAAAATAATTAGGGGGGGGCGGGGCTGCCCCCCCCCCAGGCCTGGACAGGTTCCAAAAAACCCAGGCCAGATAGGGTTAAAGCGACGTTAACCCCTATTCACTCACTCACCCGATCAGCCTAATTCGAAATTTTAGTGGAAAGGATAATCTACTGGCGTTTCCATGGAGACGGAATAAATATCAGCCTTGTAAACCCATATTCGGAATCGCGGGGTAATGTCCCGTGGCTGGAAAATCCGAAGATTTGAGTGGGCTATTGCGGTCACATCGTTTAACAGAACAGAGGTGCCCGAATTCTCCGATCAAGTGTGCACAGTTTCAAATCGATGTGTTCAGTGGTCCCCAAAAGATAACCTTTGACGTTTCTGGAGGAAAATTCAAGATGGCTCACAAATAGCTCTTTGAGTGAAACAAATGGTACATGCCATAATGTCAGTTCCAGATAAATTCTGAAGTAGTATATAAAGAGTATCTTGGGTCGTATCTAAGAGCAGACAACTCTTGTTTGGAGAAGCCGCGGAGAGTTATCTCCCCTGATCCACTGACGTCTTGTCCGCATCAATGGTCACGTCCGGCTCAAAGATCACATCCGGGTCACATCCCGGTCAAAGGTCACTTCTGGTGGTGATGCGGTGACTTCCGGTTCAAGCCGAGAGAAAGGAGTCCCCCGTCCATGTAAATTCACAGTCACGGCAATGTTAAGGTGCTGTGCATTGGTATGAATCTATCTATCATCAGTTCCATCCCAGGTTCCAGCGTTTCGTGACCAGTATCTCTTCGCAGTTTCAAACAAATAAAATGACGGCTCTTGTTTTGGGAAATCTTCGTATGACATCGGTCGTGCTGCCATCTATACACTCTGGATGCAACATCATGATATGACGGAAATAGTGTTAAAAGCGACATTAAATCATATTCACTCACTCTTTCTCTCTCGCTCACTCACACACGCTTGTACTAAAAACGTCTTTAGTGTAGTCCAAATCGGGACCCACTCATGCAAGCAGATGAAGTAACTATCATTGCAATATATCACAAAATTGCGATCAAAACACTCGAATCTTGCCTATACCTGTGTTTTCAAACCTCAGTTCGTGGATCTCTGTTTAAAGAAACCCTTCATTATTTCCCCTCTTAAAATTCGTTTGAAACCACACATTGTAGCAGCTGGTATTAAGCTCACTCAACTTTTTCCTAACAAGCTCTTACCAATTCAACCATGGCAGTTAGCTCAACCAGAAGTAGATATTACACTAACGAAGTATAAAAAGGCAAACATGAGCCAATAATTTGGTCTGCTGAGGGGAAATACTAATCACATAAGGCTATATACAGATGGTTCTAAAGATGGTGTTCGAGTAGTTCCATACACATCGACCGTGTGTATCCTGCTGCTTACGTTTTCAACACGGACCCGATGGATCGACCCGGTGAACATTGGGTGGCCGTGTACTTGACAGAATAGCAGGGCGAATATTTTGACCCGTACGGCCTGCCACCCCTCCATCCCAATTTAACAGACTGCATGGATCAAGGCACAGAGACGTGGTGTTGGAACAGTCAAACGTTGCAAAGCCTGACCAGTAGCGTGTGCGGACAATATTGCTTGATTTACCTGTACCATCGATGCCGTGGAAGAACCTTATCTACCATCGTACAGATGTTTGACGAGTACCCCAAGGCCGAGGACCGCGATGTACTCGTATATGACTGGGCCATCCATCATTTCAGTGTACAAGCCCCGTTTTGGGTTTAAGTTTTTTCACGTAAAGCTCCCTGTTCTGGGCTTAAGTTCTATCGATTTCAATGTACAAGCCCCCTGTTCTGGGCTTCATTTTCCACGTGGTTGTTCTCACGTTGTTGTTAGTTATTGTTGAATAAAAACAAAATGAGATCTCACCAAAACAACCCTGTCTTGTATGTTTTCTATATGAGCATAAAACAAGCGGCCATGAAGGCTATAACGGACATGAGGGGATTCGGTCAAACTGGCCTTGAACACCGTTGAGAAAGTAGCCAATCAGCGGCCTAGGATGGTGCCAAATGTACCAGTCAATGTCCAGAAAACAATGCAAGAGCAATGCAGTAAAATAGAGAGCCAATGAAATCAGCCCACAGACCAAGTACATGTTTTGGTCTAGGTTAAGAGCGTGTATTCCAGCACAAAATTTTTGACGAGGAGTTACAAGTTATAAGAGCAACAGGTGGAGTGAAAAAAATATAGAATGTCGAGGTGCGGGTGAAGACTAGGAAGACGGCGAGTGGAGACTCGGCCAACACCTATAGATTATGTTTATTACTATAAGTTCCATGGTTTCATGTATTTTTCGTGCCAATGTGATTCGTGGAAAACTGAAGGTTCCCCACTGGCCATTTAACATGAGCATAGTGCTGGCGATATTGCCACGGACCCTGTGCTAAACTAAAACCGGTCGACTACCAGGTAAACTTTCGATATTCATTGCAGAAGAAAAAGTTGTTTTGTTGGCTTTGGAAGGTATTGAGTCCACTAAAAGGAAAAAAAATATTTCATATTTTCTGATTCATTGTCATGCTTTCAAGCGATTAACAGTGGAACTTCGACACATCCCACTATCTTGAATAGTCTATCTGATCAGATTTGATCAACAGATTGATGTTGTGTTTTGTTGGTTGCCTAGACACGTTGGCATCAAAGGTAATGATGGAATGGCTAAAGCAGCCCATGACGATGAAGTTGATCCTGTTGGAATCCCATATAACGATTTTCAGATCCTCTATCTGTACGTATGTGAGACGGCTGTTTCAATCCTTATGAGATGCTGTGAATAATAACAAATTTCATGAGTTCAAAAAAAAAAAAAAAGACACTCATCTGAACAGACAAAAACGTTTCGATCAAACCATGATCAGGCGATGTAGAATCGGCCATACACGATTAACTCACGAACATTTACTAAAAAAAGAGCCAGTCCCAAGGTGTATTCCATGCCACGAAGATATCACTGTGAAACATATTCTAATCGACTGCACAGGTTTCGAGATTGTATCGAACGACTGCTTTGGAAGATGTTTTCAGTCGGAAGGACTGTGTCTTGGGTTATTTGAGAGAAATCGGTTTGTTGCATAAGTTCCAATGTGTGTATGTTTTATTGTGTTGGATTACTAAGTAACTGGCTTGAGTACTTAGAATTATTGAGTGAGTGAGTGGTGTATCGTCTTGGTAGTGTGTGTGTGAGTATGTTTGTGTGTGGGGGTGTGGGTGTGCGGTCGCGGCGGTATGTGGTAGTGGAGTCCATTTGAACGGACGTTTTGGGATAGAGATGGACCATCCCTGGTCCAAATGGGGCGCGGGTGGTATCCTATTGAAGCTTGTATCGGGTAGAAGCAGACTGGAGATGATTCGTGTGTACGCACTGAGGAGTGATAGAGACGGGAAAGTTTCGTAGAGATTGACTATGCCTCAGACACGTCAAAGTTACATGCATAGCAATACATGCATCCAGAGAAAGGGAATCCCCTGGCAAGACCTCAGCGCAAATCTTAACGCCTCAGCGAACGCTTAACGGCCCAACACCCTGGTAAAATAGACCAGAAGCCCTTGTGGGTCTAGATATCCCACGAAATTCGCACTAATTCGTTGAAATGCAGTGACGTCCGTCAACGCCCGTCGTTACGCCTTAATGCCCCATCTTAACGCCTTAACACTCGTGCCAAAGCATTAACACCATATCGTAAAGCCTTAACGTCAAACCGCACTGCCTGGAAACCCTATCGTAACGTTTTAACGCATTGACAACAGTCTAATCACACACATGCTTTGAGCTTTTTTAATGGAGGACAGCTGAATCACGAATGACGGACCAGACGCTTGTAACTTGACCATTGGTGAAAGTGACGACATCAGCACCGGAAGTTCCGTCATCACCGGAGGTGGCGTTATCGCCCGCATATCCGCTCACTGGGCGGTAGTCCCGTATCCTCTTCCAAAGGACGTCATCACCGGAAGTGACGTCATCGCACGCCTGCACACGCACTGAGGGTACATCCGCACCCTGGTGTATCCTGTGCCCTACGAGCTATAGGGTACAGGGTGTACCACCAGGTGCGTGTGCAGGCGTGCGACGACGTCACTCCCGGTGGTGACGTCACTTTCGGTGATGATGCCACTTCCGGTGATGATGTTCTTTGGAAGAGGATACGGGACTATTGCCCGGTGAGCGGACATCCGGTCGATAATGCCACTTCTGGTGATGACCGCACTCCCGGTGATGATGTCGCTTGCGGTGATGACTTCACTTTCATCAATGGTCAAGGGTCAATGGTCAAAGCATGTATGTGAGATTGAACGGTTGACAGTGCGTTAAGTCGTTATGCTAGGGCGTTAAGACAGGGCGTTAAGGTGTTTATACGGACACTAAGGCGTTAAGATGGGACGTTATGTCGTAGGCGTTGGTGTTGATTTACGTCCCTGCATTTCGATGAATTAGTGTAATTTTCATGGGATATCCAGACTCACCAGGGATGTTGTGTTATTTTACCAGCGCGTTGAAGCGTCAAAATAGCCGTTCGTTAAGTGAATGTTACCGTTTCATACATGTCTCAAACAGGGGAGACAACGGCAGAGGTCAAATACATTATAAAATTGTAAATATAATTTTGACGAGAAATATTTTTGCCCATAGATTTGACCCTAACGTCAGCAATTTGTGTACTTTCTGTACAAGATCAAGTGAAACGATTAATCATATATTCCGGGAATGTGTCGTGATTCGGCCAATTTGATCTGAAATAGAAAACTGACTGACAAGGGCTGGGATAAAAATTCAATTTACGCCAGATGGAGTAATACTAGGATTAGTAGGGCTGCATTACAACCATTGGACTATTTACTAGTATCAATAAAATATTGTGTACATCATATGAATGCACAGAACAAACTTCCTACTTTTGATATGATCCTGAGAAAAATGAAATGTTGTGCATAGACAAGTGGTATTACAGTTCTATACATCACAAGTAGTAGTGTTAACGGGAATGGAGTCAGTAGCGCCTCACTGCGCATGCGCGAGAAAAGAAATTGGGGCGGTATTGGGGCGGTGTGCGCAGGAGTGTTGTGCGCAGGTATGACGTCACTTCCGGTCTGGGTGAATGGGGCGTGACCTTGGGGGCATGTATTTCTCCGCGGTGATGCGGCCTGACGGTGATGCGGTCTGCCTCCGCGGACCGAAAGTAGTCCCAAAACCGTGGGTTTTCGTGGAAGTGTTCGGCAATCTGTACCGCTAGTGGACCGATTGGGTCGAGTGAGGTATCAAAGTGAAGCATTCGTGAAGGGACATCTGATGGGCTGGGTGTGGGGTTGAAATATCGGCATTCTGCGCATGCGCGGTGGCCAAAGGGTATGAAAATAGACGTTTTGGAGCTAGGGGAGTCACTAATGAGCCGATGGGGTCATATGAGGTATCCATGTGAAGCATTCATGAAGGGGCATCTGACTGGACTAGTGGCTCGAGCGTTGTCACCATTCTGCGCATGCACAGACAGGGAATTGTGGGAAAAGGGTATGGAAATAGACGTGTTGGGATCTAGGGGAGCCCCTAATGGGCCGATGGAGTTGTATGAGGTATCAATGTGAAGCCTATGTGAGGGGGCATCTGACTGGACTAGTGGCTCGAGCGTTGTCACCATTCTACGCATGCGCAGGCAGGGAATTGTGGGAAAAGTGTATGGAAATAGACGTTTTAGGATCTAGGGGAGCCCCTAATGATCTTATGGTGTCGTATGAGGTATCAATGTGAAGCCTATGTGAGGAGGCATCCGCCTGGGCTAGTGTGTCGTTCGTTGTCAATAGTCTGCGCATGCGCAGTCTGACCGTAGTATAGAAATAGACGTGTTGGGGTTTAGGTAGGCCACCAATGGTCCGATGGGGTCGTGTGAGGTATCCATGTGAAGCAGTCGTGAGGGAGTATCCGACGGGGTGGGGGTAACGTGGAACTGACGTCATGCTGCGCATGCGCAATAGAGAAAGTGTATGGAAATATACATTTTGGCACCGACAGGGGTCACTATGGGTCCGATGGAGTCGTATGAGGTGTTATGTTGAAGCTCTTGTGAAGCAGCATCCGATTGGACTCAGGGTTCGTCTGTGTGCACGGGTCTGCGCATGCGTAGTCTGGCCGTAGTATAGAAAGCAGGCATGTTGGGGGATGCGTGGTGGTGTGTTTTAACCCACCACTACTATGGATCAATGGTTGTGGTTGGGTGGGTGGGTTGTGACGTCACTTCCGGGTTTCACTAAAACTACCTCCACACATAGAAGAGTTCCAATTTTTACTTAGACGTCCGTATGTTCAACCTCCGGGGTTTTCCCCGGCCCGGCCGCAGCGCGTGCGCGCGAGTTACTCCGGCCGAGTGCGCGCGCGCGCGCGGGTTATGCAGAAGTATGCAAGGGCACTATATCACATCGGGGTATATATTTCATCCAAGTATAGCGGAAAGCGGTTGTCATGAATAACAACAAGTTCAGCAAGGTTTATACAGTTTATTATCCCCAATGTTACACCATACTCAGGCTGGGGGAGCCGCCCTGGGTATGTTTAGTATGTTCAGAGCAAAACAAAATTGAAATATCAAACATCATGTTTTATTATTTAACGCACCGTCACATTTAATGTTTACAGAGCTCAAGTCAACGATCAGCATGTAGACATAGAGAGTATATACGGCATGTTATGCTATTCATCAGTGCAAGGGTGACGCATTCAGCCGATGGGGGTAGTCGGTCAGCTTGGTAACGAAGAACGTAGCATTGGTGACCCTCTCTACGACCCATTGTGTGTTGGGGCGTTGACGATGTGCCCATCTCAAGGGATTCACAGTGTCCAGTTTCTCCAGCATCGTCTCTAGCAACGCTCGATTAATGATGGTGAGCGGTTGGTCAAACACATGGCTGTTATTACTGGCATAATAATACCGTAACTGGTCCGTCTCTTTGTGACGTAAGATGTACCCGAAAGCGACATTCAATCTGAAGACCGTAGCTTGGTCATTGAAAATGGCTTCCACGTAGCTGCGTAGACGGGTGAGGTCGGTCAGTGGGAAATTGTAGATATCTGGAATGGGGCGATCACGGTGGAAAATGTGCCGTATCATGGGCCATTGGCGCCGATAGATGTCATTCACGGGATGGGCGTCCTGTAACAGATCGCTAGGAATATCCACTGCATCTTCCAGAAAATGGCCGATGTCGTCAGAGGTATGACTGGCAACAGCAATGCTAGGGACTGGCTGGATATCTAGGCTCTTCTGAACTGTGGGTATAGGCGGGCTCTCCGTGATCGCATCACCAGTGGCGTTCGTCTCCCCGGGCTTATCTTCATTGGGTCTGACCTTCCGCGGCTCCTCTTCAGTAGGAAGTTGTCGCCCAAACCGTAGAGACGGACCATGAATCAAACGCTGATGCCGTCTTAACTGACTGCGTCGTTTGAAGAGTTGACCACATTCATTACATTGTTCCTTCGCGCCCTCGTGGAGTGAGCGTTCGTGGCGCAGTAAATGATTCTCCCGATTAAATGACCGTGCGCAGGTTATACAAGTATATAGTGCACCGTTGTGGATGGAGGACTCGTGTCGCCGCAAATCTTCTGGGCGAGTAAACTGCTTCTGGCAAGTTGTGCAAGTGAACATATTGGTGATTGACAGAGTGTCTGATGAAACGGCAAGGCCGCTTCCCTTTTGTAGCACGCTAGCTGGTAATCTATTTTTAGCACACTCTACCCCAAGTCGAGGATCGAGACTGGTGTACTGGTGTACGACTGAGCCGCATTGCGCGCGCGCGCATGAAGACCCTCATACATACCCAATGCAGGCGCAGACGCGAAGTGCCCGGATGATAGACACGGACGTCACCGATCCGAAAAGACACGGACTTTACCGAAAAGACACGGACTTTCCCGAAAAGACACGGACGTACCCGAAAAGACACGAAGGTGAACGCCATTGTGG